>JANAKD010000135.1:0-34246 GCA_027627215.1 Lecanicillium saksenae | reverse complement strand
GTCAGCGTCAGCGGCATTTGGAGGCGCGGGCGCCATGCCGTTGGGCGTACGGGCAGAATTTTATGCACGTTTTTAGCTACGGTTTATTCCGCTATCTTTCTATCTAAAATCACAAGGTAGGGTATACCTGATGATGTAGAAGGAAGATGTGCGCCATGTCTGTCACTCATGTTGACATTGCTCTAGGGTAGCCACCTGTCTTGTATGGGGACAGGTTACCTTGCTAAAATGCTCCCATGGCGAACTGGCTGTTGATCTGTGCTTAACTTCCTGACTGTTTTTCGAATGCACCCGGCGTGGCTTTTGTAACTTTGGATCCTCACTGTCGTATTGGCAATGAGACGACTGCTGGCAGCACCACAGCGGGCTCGGCTTTTGATAGAGATCCTTCGCGTGGGGAACCCGCCCTGGTGAGAATTCAAAGGGCCTATTGCGTTAGCGCTATCATGCGCTGGCCAGTAACGCACCTCTCGCCTCTTGCGATTGAGGAGTCTTGTTGTGACCAATTCACATCCCACTCGGAGCTATGCCAACAAGCAGTGACAGATTCGTTGACACTTGGCTGGAAGAAACGCTCGTCAGCAAGTGCATGCCAGGGACGCCTGGGCGTGGTGCTTGAGGTACTGCGTCTTCCTTGGCCCGATCTTCCCCAGTTCCTGCCCACTGCCACTTTGGCGGGGCCTCAAGTTAGAGACCGTCGTGCTTTTAGCTTTGTTGGCCCGCCATGATGGGCGGATTTTTTTTAGGGTGATCGTTTTGGTGGAACAGAAATGCATCCCCTTTCATCATCCGGTCTAAGAATATCGCACACTCTGCTACCGTTGTGGAGTTTTCACCTGGCGAACCCACTTGGTCCTGTTGCACTCTCCAGCCGTTGGGCACAAGGCAAACTGCGAACACCTTGTGCTCACCTTAAATTGAACATACTCGTCAACAGGCTTAGAGGACTCGTCAAATTTCATTCTAGCTTGTGGTGCCTGGGGCCGCCTCGAATTACCGGCGTCGGGCTGACCGATGACGGACTTTTATCAGTGGTAATGTAGATTACGGGAGTACTAGGGAGTGACTCCAGGGGTTGGTAGCGGGGTATTAACTACCAGGAAGCTGACTGGCGAACAAAGAACGAAAAATCTAAGGACGGAGACAACACCGGGGACGATTGGCAACACAATGCATTTCTTTAGCCTCAACTATATACGCATTCTTGTCATGATCCTAGCTACACGCCACAAAGGTTTTCGCACCAGGTGAACATTTCGGTGTGATGCTCATGCATTTATCTTTTGGCTTGCGTTGGCGGACAGTCACGTGTGTTCGGGAGGCTGGCGGGAGATTGCTCAATGCTTCCCCGTGATCGTCGCCCATCACTTCCATTCCCAATATGAGATATCCTGGCTCGCTCCACCCGCACTGACCGAACACAAGTTTCCGTGTGGTGGCAGCGGGTAGCGTGCTGTTGGAAGTGAGTACACTGACTGAGCGGGGGATCAGCATACTGGTAGTGTTCCTTCCAATGAGTCTCGGCAGCCAAGTGTCGCTTCTTCATAGAAGAAACACCAATCTTGCTGAAGCATGATATCCAATTCTACCATCCTATTAATTCTCTATACTTAACTCGTTGTAATACATATTTACTATATAATCGGGTCCACAAAAGCCTCTGTCGGGATGAGGGTGATTGCAGGGGTGGTGACATGGGAGACTGCTCGCTTTTTCTCAACCCCCCCNTGAAGCAGCTTTGCTGTGGCTGAGCACCAGTTATTAGGGCAGGCATGCACGTTCGCATGGATCATTTACGCGTCAAAGCGAATGTGTCATTCGGGGCTGAGACAGCGGAATTCCCCCCCAACTTGTTGCCTCACCCGCCACTGAGCAGCACTGGTAGCAGGCCTGAACCCCACTGTTGAATTGCCGTTCCCTTCGATTGCTTGACAGATGACAGGGTTGCCAGCCATCATAAGTCTGGTCGCCCTGTCACAAACTAGAAGTTTTAGCGGCGCGCGAGATGCTCCCTTTACAACACTCACCAGAATGCTTGAGAGCGTTGGGTTAGATGCTGTGTCACTGCGGAAAATGGACAGCCGGGCGACAGAGCTCCTTGCACAGCTGCCCGAATGTGCTGTATGTTAATTTTTTTTGTTCATGTTTTTATCGAATTTTTTTTTCAGTCGTGTCTTGGGCTAACATTTCTACTAGATTGAGTGCGTTACGCGCCACTGCTCCGCTCCTGACAGCAGCTGCATCTGTGAGGCACCAAAGGCAGCGATTAACACATGTGCCTATTCGTCTTGTCCTTTTCCGCAAGCTCTATGTGAGTGAAGCTACTGAAATGGAGAAGAGAAAATTGACACATCCGCAAGCTCTTCCTGGTTGTGCCAATGCTGAACATGATCTTTAGATGCTCGGAATGTGACTGAGACGTTTTGTGCGACGCCGGTCCGCAACAAAGCCATCAAGTTCAACGTGATGATCATTATTCTAACTATCGTCGCGTTGTGCTTCATTAGCGTCCGCATTATATTTCTCCAGTTCTTCACACGGAGGCGCCTGCGCGCCACTGACTGGACCGTCATCGCTGCAATCCCACTCGGGCTCGCCACTGTCGCGCTGACAATATTTGGCCTCACCGCCCACGGCCTGGGCATCGATATATGGGGTCTGCAAGCCTCCCAGGCTGTCTACTTCGGGCGCGCCTTCTGGATCGTGCAGATATTATATGTGCTACTTATCACACTGATTAAGCTGGCGTTGACGCTATTTTATCTTAGCATCTTTTCTGGCCGCACCATCGTCATTCTCCTCTGGGCAACCGTCGGGTTCCACCTTGCCGGTGCGCTGTCATTTTGCATTGGCATTGTGTTTCAGTGCCTGCCGATACGATATCAGTGGGAGCGGTATAATTTCGCGAATAATCCTCACGTGCAAGGGCACTGCCTTAACACAAACGCAGCGGGCTGGTCACATGCTGCAATAAGCGTTGCATCTGATATTTGGATGCTGGTGATCCCTCTCAGCCAGTTAAAGAAGCTCCGTCTGCATTGGAAGAAGAAGCTAGGGGCAGCTCTCATGTTTCTCACTGGCGCCATGCAAGTGGACTGATTCATCACCTCCAGCAACGCAGATTCGATTTAGCTAACATGATACTAAACAGTGTTACTATTATTTCATTTCTGCGCCTCGCATCCGTACGAAACTACGCATCGACGTCGAACACGACCTGGGATCAATGGGATATTGTGTGGTGGTCGACGATAGAGGTTGAGGTTGGCTTAATATGTACGTGTCTACCGGCGATGCGTCTCCTGCTTGTGCGCCTTGCGCCGCGCATATTCGGATCTAGCGTTCTCGATGCCGGGTAAGTCTGTGAGCCTAGGGATTGGACAAAGTATGCAGCTAACGTGTTTGTGATCTGAGAAGCGCACCTTTGAACTCAGTCACGGCAAGCCCAAGCCAGACGATACTCGACGAAGAAGAGTACTTGTCCCAGCAGACCTCGTCGCAACCAACCGTTTTTAACGCGACACCTCCATTGCCATTGCCTGGCAGTGGGAAGCGCGAAAGACCACCCGCTTAAGAGCGTGGTGAATAGGACCTCGCAGGCAAACAGTACTGCTCCGAATATGACACAACTGAATAATATATCTTATTATCTCAAACTGTTCTATAGCGTTGGCAACTTGTTATCTTGTGAACGCTTTCGAAAATGTAGTGGAGTACTGAAGGATGGATTGTGGCGCCTGTCCAACTCGTAACATCTTTCTGCCCTATTACAGCACCATAAATGAAACAAATACAGGTATCTAAGGGCGATATTTGCATCTGAAATCGATCGGCTATGGCTGGATCAGGAGACATAGTAACTGCAATAGGGTTAGAATTTGAATGAAACAGACTTGAACGTGATAAACCACCCATCAGACGCCCCATATCTAAACTTGCCCTCAGCTTCCTAAGGGAACTCCTCGAGCTGGCAGCTAGGCGCACTCGGGTCGCCCTTGGCCTGCGCAAACAGCAATCTGTTATTTTCCATATCAAAGACAGTATATACAGCTGCAAAAAAAGGGAGAGTGGCGGTATTGGTGTCCCCAGCTCGGGTAGGCGTGACGCCCAGTAGACAGAGGCCTCTACTCGTGAGCGCGGGATCGACCAGGGCGTCAGAGATGCGCATATTTGCCAACGGCACGCGAGCTTCGACAGTATCGCCATTGAATCGCATGATAAGGGCACTATCGCCGGTCAACCGGTTGCATTCAACGGGACCAAAACTATCCTTGGAGAACGTGGTGCTGAGCGCATTGGCCATGCTGGACAGAACAGGAGGTGGTAGGGCGATGAAGACGCCACCCGTATCCATGAGGGTAAAGCCATCACGAGAGTCGAGGCCCAGGTCAATTTTGCTTCCGGCAATGCCGCCATTATTGTCGATTTTTTGACTGCTTTCCTCGTCTTTCTTCGTAATGCAGTCATTGCCGCCGTTATTGCCTCTCGTGATGCTGGTCATGGTGCTGGCATTAGTTGCGATGCTTGATTTGCTCTCGCCATAGCCGACCATTATTTTTCTTTCAATGATATTTTTTTCCTTTTTCTCGCTATAAAGAGCATTCATCTTGTTCCAATCCAAAGTCTTAATAGATCTCTTCCAACGTATGCGCCTTACGCGCTCGCGTGCACGCTGCAGGTCTGTTGCATTCGACTTGCCTCGGGCTCCGAGGTCTAAGTGCAACGAGCTCATCTTCACGACGAATTGAGGGATATTCCCTTGAATATCCCTCTCCAGCGGGACTTCTTTTAGTTCACCGTCAAACTTGGAGCGGTCAATGCCGCCGAAAAAGATGCTGCCGTTGGCGAAGGCTGTAGCACTTGTCAGAAGACCACTGGAAGATAGAGCCAATATCTGAACAATATGGCGAAACGTGTGTTTTGGCGGCCGCTTCTATTCACTTGACTTACGAGTCGAGTTGAGCACAATGCTATATGCTTGGCTCTTGGTGACTCTAGTACTCTTCATTTTCTTGGGGAGGTTTTCGTACGTGGTAGCGGTCGCTTCGAGTAGTTGTGGGCCGAGGCCAAACACAGGAACCTGGGGTGCTTCGTGCTGAGGATTGGAATGAGTGGCCAAGGCGACCTGTGCATTAGGAATTCGACCTTGGCCGACGTCTCCCAATGTTACTGTTGTCTCAATAAACTCGCCGTCGTACTGGTCGCCGCCACCAAAACTGGCATTGAAGTGTTGCCTGTCAAGCCTTTTAAAGTCGCAAGCAGCCTTAGGGTCAAACTGACCACGTATAACTCGCGCCGGGGCGGTACACTGCTGGGTCTTTAGTTTGCAGACGGCGCTGCCAGCTTCGGGGATTATAGTATCAGAAGAACCCGTATCAAGGATTCCACTAATTTGCTGGGCAGGGGTGCCAAAGCCCAATGTAATGAATGGTAGAAAAGGTGGCCCATCCAAGCTCTCAAAGTGCTGCACGCTTCTCTGGATGACGCGTTGGGCGGTGATGCCCCCAACAGCCCGGATAGATAAGAGATACCTGAGTATTTTCATCTTTATAACTAGCAGTTGGTGACCTGGGTGATGGTTTGTAGAACTTGGAGTAGGTCTGGTGCTAGGAAACACTGGTTAACGCCAGAATATTATATTTGAGATGTCTGATAGACCTGTTTATGTCGATCCTCCATGACTTATAATGCCTGAAATCAATGAGAAGCTGACAAATGTTTGAGGAGAACATAAGTTCTGCTCCCTCAAGCGTGGACTGAGCATTGCGTTGACGATCACGACTCATGACTCCCTAAGCAAGATGGTCAGTGTTATTGACGGCCTGCAGCATCGACCTTTGTTTCTTGCTTCACAATTAAGATGCCCTGTATCGGTTTACTTCACAATCTGATTGCAGGCTTATGATACACTAATCAAATAAAAAACTATATAGATTTTGAAAGTTACGAAGAGCTATCGGGATCTGACGGCTTTTCCCGCCATGTAGTACAGGCTTGCCCCATTGTCTTGCCTGACTCGAGTCCCGTATAGCTTTCCAAGAAAGCCTGAAATATGACACAAGCTTGTTTCTAATTTCTGACACGGGTTGCTCTAGAATGATGCAACTATACAAATCGGCCTTTCCTTCACATGTGCAATCACTAGGATTCATGGGTAGGCTCTTGGTTTCCCTTTGCATGAAAATGAATGCCCTCTGATCGATATGGCATATAGTTTACCAAATGTTCCATTTCAATTGTGCTCGTCGAGGAACTTACAGGTGCGCGTACGACAGCCAAGGAAGAAAGCGCTCGGGCCGAGTCCCTAACTCCTCTACCATAATGCGTCAAATGAGACGAAATTTTCTGATGTCCCCATTTCGTGAGCTTTTCGCATATGATTTCATCGTGAATCATTTCCTTCATTCTTATTCAGTTATTGAAGGAGACTTGGGGTCATTTAAGTAGTCTATCACTGATTGACTCGAGCACTCTGGCCATCAAGATAAAACTCTAGCCGGACATGTCAGTAGTAAATATTTCCTGTACTTCGCCAAATTTACAACGCTAATATGCTTAAAAATGCGAATCAGCTAGCGCTGTGAGATACAGACCAATTCTGTTAACTCAGTAAATTTGCGAGTAGTTCAAGTCATGTCAGGCATACGGCTTGTGCACCCAGCCTGCGCAGCTCTTTTTGTTTTAAAAGATGTGGTAGGCAACTGCTTAAATACATGTATACACTTAATGAGGACGCTAAATGGAACATCGGCCTCCATCAGGTTGAAAATTGGGACTCTTCTCACTGGCATGGCAGCGTTGAGGGAACCGACCCTTCTCACGACGTGTGGCACAACTCCGCTATCTGTTCTGACGCCAAACGAAATAGACCTCATGGCCGATTTCTCTGAGACCATGGCTTATGGTGGACAGGGCAGAAGCCCTACCGTTTTTGTATATTTACGGCTGTTCTTCGCCTGCGGATAGAAAGGTGTATGCTCCAGGCAAAGATAGCTTGGGAATAGGATTGATCTATGGCTGATGGCATAAGGTGAGAGGCCTAAAATTCTGAATAGTGGACAAAAGCCCATCTATGTTCAGTGATATAATATGTGGAGAGCAAGGCAGTACAGTCGGAGCTTGCGAGAAGAAAGCAGTTTCTGCAGTTTCGGGTTGGGATTTTGTCATGGCAATGGGCACTCCTAACTATCCTGCCGTTTCTGCGTACTTTGCGTAACTTTATGTAGAGATTATGCAAACCATAATACAGAACGGAATGCCTTGTCATTTATAGATATGTTCTGGAAGTAATCTTTTGTGTCTTGTTCAGTGGTCGTGTCGGGCGAATTGGCCTGTAGAGGCGGTCCTGTGGCCAGCCTGTCATGGCCGGCTTTCAAAGCTCAAGCATCACAAGCTATATCAAGCGCGACAAGGTGCATCTAGATACACTATGGTTTTGTTTAAATTATATGATTCGCATTATTTCCTCCGCGCTGTATGCTTTCACTCCTTTTGCGAATACCTCAACCGTTGCAGTCGGGTCCGCGCCATGAGCAAGTGCCAGCTCCAAAGCGAGACGGTCTTCCGTTGTCAGGGTGCCTTTAAGATGCTTACTGTAACTAGAAACAACTAATTGTTGCCAGAATGTCAGATTGCGGTCGCCCCATGGCGTATTACAATCCAGCCCCATGTCTAAGAGAGGCTCGATTGCTTTGGTTGGAGCAGCTGGGACGCTGGGACGGACCCGAGGGTCCCAACTTAGGCTGCCAGACAGCAGAGCACCTGTGGGCTCGGCGAACCCAAGCTCGTGAATGGTGAGCTGGTCATAGACATACTGCCCAAATCCGTATGACATACAATAGTATAGAAAGGTGAAGCGCAAGCTCGCATCATAAGCCCAATAGTTTCCGGGCCCAAGCACCGTCAACATCACTGCTTCTTCTGGCTGCCTCTTTTGAAGCTGTTCAATCAAGTTCCAGAGTTCGCTTAGCACGAGAGACTGAGCTTTTACAGGTGTGCGATATGCATGTGACATAAAAGCATGAAGCGTGCTGAGTAGCTGCGATTCATCTCGCGGCAACACTGGCGGCCAGGTTTTTAGCATGATCAGGGCAGTGGAACAGATTTGTTCGTCGACCGCTAGTTCACACCAGCTTCGAAAAAGATTCATCATCTTTTCAGACTGTAGGAAGTCTGCCACTGTGCGGTGGATAAATTCTACCTCTTGCGACGCACTCCTAGTCGGTCGCAATAGGCCACAGGAAAGAAGCTCCAAGGCAACTTCCATTTCTGATACTGACAGAAGATCTCGTGATGGTGAAGCCGTTGCGTTCTCTGTGCGATTCGCACCTCCAGGATGCACGAATTGTGAATGGATCAGAGAATATTGACGCAAAGGAAGCTTCCCTACGGCAGTAATGGCGACTCGGAATGTTGCTGCACTAGCCGCTCGCTGATCTGGGGCCGTCGAGCAGATTAATCTCTCAAGGTAGTGTTCGAGATTCCCAGGTATTTTGTCAATAAAATCGCACTGGCAAGGGCCTGGTTGTTCATTTAGGCTCTTCAACACGAAAAAAGCCCAAAGAAAAACACCCTCAGCCTTCTCGACAATCTTTCCCACTAAGAGTGCGGACTCCGTTCCCCTGCGCCTCAGCTCGTCTTCAACATACTTATGCATGTCATGCTTTGTAAGCTCGTGCATGTACAATTTGCGATAATTGCCTCTGCCAAAAGCTTGTTCAAATTCCACCCAGGGACGACTCGAAACGCAGATCTTGATGCTGCTGTTGCCAATTGACATGCTCTGGAGAAGACGAATTGCGTCTTCAGGGTGACCATGAAACTCGTCCAAGCCGTCAATAAAAAGACAAAGTTTTATTTCCAACGTTGGTAGTTGAGCGAGCAGGCGGCCTAAGCCACACTTCAACTCTTCAAAAGTTGGTTCCCATCTCTTCGGCGATCCTGAACGATTTAGAAAAGCAACAGCTCCAAGCTCAGGGCATTGTCGAAGAATCTGGAACATGAGAGAGCGCAATAGCCCTTGCCCAGATTTTTGCAGTTCGTTAGCAGCTGAACTCCAAAAATAGAAGTCTGCGATGATCAGTCTGTGGCTCCCAGCCCAGGTTGCGAGTAGCTCGCGAGTTTTAGGGCTCTCTGCAATATATTTCAGAGCTGTCGATTTGCCTGATCCTGGTTTGCCAGATACCCAAAACAAAGTCTCGCTTGTGCTAAGCCAAGCTGAGAATATTGATGTTGGGTCCAGTATCCAAGAAAAAGTATCCTCATGTTCTTTAGGTATGAGAGCTTTCCGATTGTCTATGGTCCAAAAGTGAAGCGCCGATAAGATGACTTGTTGCTCAAGAAGCTCCTCGATGTGCTCGGCCCGGACACAAATCCGCGTCCAGTAGTCGGCAGCTGATTTCGTGAAGAGATTGAGGCCCACCATGTCCTTCGAGTTGCATTCATGAATGTCGGCGTGATGAACATCGGGAGATAGCTGAAGGATTGCCTTAAATAAGATATCCACGTCCGTCGCAATCTCGTCAATTTTTGCCGTAGCGCTTGCACCAAATCGAGAATTTGACGCTGCCACCTGTTTGATTGCTTCTGACATGTTTATCCAATGATGCCTGGCAATGCCATCTCCAAGAGTGCCGCCGACCTCACAGATCAGTTGAAGCAAAGGCTGAGCCTTGGTCGCGGTGCAGCGCTCGGGGAGAGCAGTAATTTGTTCTGCCAAGGCTGCACAGTCTTTCTTCGTTTCAATCATGAGAAGATCAAATGCTGTTAGCACTGCATGCGGTTCTGCTGTGACTGCACCGCTCACATCACTCCGAAGCTGCAGAATAAGCGCGGTTGATGCATCAACTGACGGGTTCGTTGACGCTGTTGCTGCGGTGCGAAGGAGCTCATCATCCTGAGCCAGCTTTGTAGCTAGAGCGCTGGATACTGCGTCAAGCAGGCGTGCTACACTGCGAGCACCGTTTATATTTTCGCTACCCATCATGAGCTGGCTGCTGACTGGTTCATAACCTTGGAATTGGCGACACGAGAAGATGACGTTTCTGTATGCTTTTATTGTGCCCAAACAGGCAAGTCCGAGTACGGTCCGGTTCAGCACGCTCATCACGAGACCATCCAGGCAAAACATTTTTCCACGTAAGCTCGAGTTAATTATATCCATTTTTTTTTACTTGCTAAGACGCCACGGAGGATCATTTTCCTAACTATGCTCACGCCGCTCCCATTGCAAACCAATGACTCTGGGCTGATGCTTCCTCGCTAACTACTGGCAATCAAGCCCAGTGCAGCACAGAAGGACCTGAAGATGGTTGACACCAAGCGCCTGTGCCAACGAACCACCCAACATTTAGTGGAGATCTCATGTCTCGACTTTCACATCGTATCGATTATGTGCCTTGCGTATCAGTATGGAGGCTATGAAACTCAAATCTTGTCAAAAATTTACGTGGTATTACACACTGTATTCGATTTATTCTGCATAGCTGGTACTGCCAGCTGTTTGGGACATCTCCTCCAGCCAAGGCTGACAATCAGTCCAGTGCTTGGCGCTCACACTGCTATAAATAAGGGAACGAAGTTAGCCGTGCCTTGCTATTGGGGACCCGCTGTAACTAATCCCTTCGTGAAACTGGCCAATTTATTCAGCGCAACTACGAAACTCGTCCAAGCCGCCAATAGGGAGACAAAGCTTTATTTCTAGCGCTGGTAGTTGAGCGAGCAGGCGGCCTAAGCCACATCTCAACTGTTCAGAAACGTCCAAAGTCAATTTATGCCCCCTTGTACTCGCTAGCCATCAACATGTTCAAGGCACAATATTAGAGCAGTGGGCTCGGCACAGGTCCTGAGCGAAATACTACTCACAATGATGCAATATCCGTGGTTGCCCCTTCACTCCGCCAGGGGATAAACTCAATACCACAAGCAAACTTTGGTTGGTTAATAGAGAAGCCTGATAGCTGTGTCGGAGCACGGACTCCGGCACATTGAACTGGGCCATATTCATACCTCATTCTGTCCGACTAGATCCAGCAAGCCTTTTGCATCATTGGAAGTCGCCATAGCCTAATCAAATTGTTTGCTTTCTTTTCTCCAATCTCTTCAGTCCAATTATAGTGGCGCTTTGTGCCATGTCTTATCGCTTGTCACGGTTGTTTCCTCGACCGATTTAGAGTTGTTCTTCTTCCCGTGTCTAGCCTCCCTCTGGCTCGGGACCGCAATCTACCAAAAACATCGCCAGGTGGCCAATAAAAGCCAACCTGACTTGACAAATTTGGTTGGCTGACCTTTAAGCTTGGTCATGGTAACTGCGATAGCTGAGGCGGCAGAGAAAAGGTCTTGGCATTCTATTGCTTTTAACTCCGTGAAGCGACTGGGTGAGGGAATTCAATCCTCGAAGCACGATCACGATGGCGACAGTATTAAGTCGCCGGCGACGCTGTACGTCAGCATATTTTGCAATATGATCTTTCGATAGCATAACAATTCCTTGAAACAAATGTGGCCTCTTTTATGTGAGAGGCTCGTCTATATAAGGATAGCGAGTACCAATCTTCGTTTAATAAACAACTTTAGGTACTCACCATACTCTCACATTCTCAGTCATAAATCATCTTCTTTAATACTATAAAAGATTACCACAGCTGAGATGGCTATCTTGAAGGCTGTTGTGGCTGCCCTTTTCTTCGTTGGGGCGAATGCCAGTTATGGCATTGGTGGCTTCCCTGGCTATTTCAAAGCCGTTGGCGACAACTTCGACGGGCCTACCTTTGACTATTGGACTAAGCAGCCCGATGATCACAACTGGGTTGGACTGTATCCTGCCGGCGACGAAGGTCCATCCCACTCGGACGCCAAGCTGGGTGCTCGGCAGGCGCCTGCTCCAGATGCCCTTATTTGGGCTTATGCTCCTGGTCAGAATAACAAGTTTAAGATTCCCGGGGCAGAAAGTCTCCCACAGGGCGGCTATGAAGCATACTTCCTCTCTGAAAACTACACTTGGCTCGCTCCTCCCGTTCAGGTCACGATTGGATTGACCCACCCCGGAAAGATTGTGGATGTTGACCCCAACAACGGGTTGCGCATTAAATACAAATACCCAGTTGCCGGCACCAAGAACTGGATCGGTGTTTGGTTCTACAGTGGAGGTGGTCCTTTGAACGGCCAGAAGGATGAAAGCTCGATCATTTGGAAGTATGCCCCAGAAACCGAAGGCACTCTTGAATTCGATAACTCGGGTCTCGGAGCTGGTGTCTACAAGGCTTTCTTCCTTTCTGACGATGGATATACTTCAACTGCCACCCCTGTGGTTTTCACAATTGCCAATGCAGCCGAGTATCCAGGCAGTGTCGCCATCAACCTGAATGCGGAGCCATGGTACCTGCGCTGGGCTACCACGAAGAGGGTTAATGGTACGTACGCGTTGCAGACGTATCACCATGGCGATCAACCCCTTCAAGGCAAAGCTCTCCACAGGCTTACGGCTGTCGGTTATTATGGAGTAGGCAAGGCTGATCCAGCGGAATTTAACCTCCCTCCTGGCAAGTACGACGTTCAGCTTGTCACTCCGAGGGATGCGCAGGACCGCAAAGTCCTTGCCAAGCCTATCACCATTTCACTCTAAACGGTTGGCCTATTAGTTCAGACTTGGGATTGTCCTTGGGTAGCCTCAACCAGTACCAGACAATATAATATTACATTCTCAGATTATATTATCATGTTACCATCGCTAGAACAGCAACAACATAACAGGCAGCAAGCCGTAGATTGGCCACCTGCATAGCCGCGGCCACACCTGCATCTCAAATGCAGGTCAATCAAGCGTCGCTAGGTCTTCCTCATTATCTAAGCTACAGTCTCGTTGGTCACAGTGACGGATAAATGGCTCGCACGCCTAGGTTACCATTACATCGACAAGGGCACAGCTCGATACCTGAAGGTGAGGCTGCGCCATACGCACAGAAGAGCAGGATTCAAGCCACAATGAGAAGGGGGGAGCCCACAGCAATCTATTTCATTGAATATCTGCATGAAATCCGTCTGATTGCGAAAACTTGCAAAGTAGCTTGTTGGAAAACGAAAGGCAGAGCTTACTGAGTCACTGGCCCGATACATCAGCCTACTGTGACAACACATCGCACCATCGGCTGCTATTCTGGTGGCGAGGCGGTAAATACTGCTGACTTTCAATCACATGTTGAACAATGTCGTTTAGATCTATTTAGAGTACCCATTACAGCATGTTTTGCCTTGTGGCTGCGCCTCTACCGACTAGAGCTGATTTTCCTAGGCTTCCCAGTTGCTTCATGTCACGACTCACGGCGTCTCACGTGCGAAGGAACAGCTATTTAACAGCGAATCTGCAGCGTAGGCACTGGGGAGGCGGCCTTCCCTCCCCAGCGATCAATAGAGTCATTTATCAGCTACTTCTCAGCGAGATTACAGCTATCTATCCCTTCACCTTCTTCGTGCTAGCCGCATTCTTTGACACTTCACGTCCACCGTATTCTGCAGCAGCGACTCAGGCAAAAGAGTTCTCTCTGTGCACCCTGCATACCGGCTTAATATCTAACCGAAGTTATCATCCCGACGAATAAATCCGCGGTTTTCAAATAACCTGCTCATTTGTGTTAACTCTAGCTGTCGATTCCAATCTTGCCGGGCGTTCCGGCCGGCTAGCATGTGCCTGCGCAGTCACAAGAGCGAAATGGAGCATCATTTTAACTGGTTTTGCGTAGTTCGGACCTGGCACCCACAATTTGCCGGCTGCGGGGTTGATGAGGGGAATGACCGCGGGATCTTCACCTTAGGTTACATTGCAGCTCTGCGCAGGCTTTGGCCCGCGGACTCTTTCCTTCTTGCGTTGCAATCCAGTGGGTTCGAAGATGTGGCACTTCGACCAAGGTGGCCTCGTCATTGCAAAATGCCGTCTCATTATTGGAGAAATCGAGATTCTCCGCGGCTTAAAGCTCAATGATGTCCACGGTGATGTAATAGCTCTATTGATAAGTCCGGCATCGAGCACCCACCCATCTGAGCCATAGCTATATATATGTGAGTGCTTGTGTATGTATAGCAACCGGGTAGCATTTATCGCGACCACACCAATAGCTTTTATCAGCACGAAAATTCTCGAAAATGTCTGCTCTCCATAACCCGCAAGCCAATCTCAGCTCAAAAGACTGGCCGATGCCATCGCCGGCTTCGGCATCGTGGCTCAGACCTGTCTTAACTGTAATCGCACTAGTGAGCGATCCCATACTCTGCCCGTGCACATGAGCAGCCTATTATCTAACAGTATTCTAGCTTGCTCTGTACTGCACTTCTTTGGCTGCGTATCGAGTTGTGTTCCACCCTCTGGCCAAGGTGCCAGGGCCAAAGCTGTATGCTGCTACTTGGCTGCCCTTCCTCTATCAGACCAATATTGAGGCAACTGCACCAAAGAAAATCGCTGCGATGCACCGGAAATACGGTCCTATTGTTCGAGTCAGCCCTGGTCAAATCGCTTTGGACGGATCAATTGGATGGAGCACAGTTTTTTCTCATGCTACGAATGGCAACCCTGAATTCAGCAAGCCGTTTGAGCAATACTTTCCAGGTGATGGTACTAGCTTGATTGGAGCCCCGAAAGAGCGCCACCGCCGAATCCGTCGTCAACTCGCGCATGCATTTAGTGCCAGTGCTCTGGCAGAGCAGGAAGTCACCGTGACTCAATATGTCGATATGCTCTTGGATCGGTTCCGAGATTTGGAAGGTGAAGGTCAGCCATTTGACATTATTCCGTGGTTGAACTTCACCACATTCGATATCATAGGTGACCTTGCTTTCAGCGATTCCTTTGGCAGCTTGGCCAACAATGCGTACCACCCTTGGGTTCTGTCAATCTTCCAAGGCGTTCGTGGCAATGCCCTACGCCGGTTCTTCCGCCACTATCCTAGTCTAGGCTTCATTGCACGCCGACTGGGCTTGGCCAACGATTTTATTGTCGGCGAATGGAATAGACATACTGCAAGGGAAAAGGCAGGCGAACGGATGAAGACTGGCGCGAATGGGCCGGCGGGCAGGCAGGACTTTATGACTTACATGCTGCGCAAGACCAGAAACGGGGAAACAGCGATGGATGATGAGGAGATCCTATCTACATCTCCAATTCTCGTTGTTGCGGGTAGTGAGACAACCGCCACTGCACTTGCTGGGTTATTCTTCTTTCTGTCGCAAAACCCCCAAAAGTGCGAAATTCTTGTTCACGAAATTTTGAAGGCCTACCCTCGCGAGTCTGACATTGATATGCGTAGCACTGGCGAGCTCCAGTATTTGCACGCAGCGCTTGAAGAAACCTTGCGTCTTTACCCACCAGTTCTGGTCACTCCACCAAGGCTGTCTCCAGGGGCAGAGCTGGGCGGATATTATATTCCCAAAGATGTAAGTTGAGGCTCGCTCGCAGTCACTGCCCGTTGACCGAAGTCAACTCTACTAACCATCTAACTTTCCACTGGCCCATGCAGACCCTGATTTCGGTGCATCAGTGGGCGACTTTTCGCAACCCTGATAACTTTTTCCTTCCAGACCAATTCATACCAGAGAGGTGGCTTTCACCTTCGCACCCAAGATATGATGGGCGCTTTGCTGGTGACAACAGAGCCGTCTTCAAGCCCTTCAGCCACGGTCCGCGTGATTGTATCGGAAAAAATTTGGCGTACGCTGAAATGCGTCTACTTGCCGCCCGTATCCTGCACGAGTTCGAATTTACAATTCAGGGGCAGTCCGATTGGCAAGCGAAGCAGCGCATGTTTGGACTCTGGGAAAAGGCGCCATTAATGGTTCAGATCAAATCTCGCAACAGTGGTCAGCAAGTGCTGGATAGTAAGGTACAGCATTCAGACAGCGACAGGCTTGGCTCTCGAGTGTAGCTCCATTACAGAAAAAGCGGAAGTATTCTCTCGCTGCGTACACTGCGCTCCCTTACAAAATGCACTGTACTGTGCGCTAAACCGAATAAATATTGGCTGCCTGTATTTTTTGCACTTTCTTGTTAGTATTCACTATTAATTTGCCCGAGGTGCCTGTAATTTCCCATTGAGCCTTGCGGGCAGTTTAGGGGGTGTAGACGCTCGTTCTTTATCCTCGGCTTCCTGCGCCCACTGTAGTTGCACTGGTCGGCGGCCCTGCTCTGGTGTAAAGGCCATGTAGCATCACATTACTGGTTCATCTTCAGTCAGAGTTAGAGCTGGCCGCGCTGTAGGTATAAGCTGTTGCAATAGTGAGTCCGGATTGCGCTTGCCTTATTACTGTCAGGATGGTCCTCCGTATGCTGCATTTTCTTTTCTCGCCTTTCACTTCCCTGACGTTTTCAGGACATTTACCAGGCCACCTCAGTCTGGATCTAATTCCGAAGACGCCATTTACGACGGCGGATAAAACGTAGTATGGAACCTCTAGTATATTAATGAAACCCTTTGCAAAATAAATAACAATCATGAACCGTGATTTCCTTTCGCCATGCAGATAAATGAAACATTCGGGCAGTTTACGCGTAGTTTTTATCGGACCACTCTCTCACAACCCCCAGGATATGGGACTGGAAGTCGTCCTTCTTCTGTGTTGGGGCAAAAGAATCGACCAAGATTTGAACAATGCTGGCAGCATATTCGTCGAGCTCTTCCTTTGATGGACGATTCTTTGCACCGCCATTCTCACCCGTTGGGTTGACAGCACCGAGGTCTTCACCCCGGGCAAGCTTGCCAACAGCAGCCATGGTCATGTCGATGCCGAGTGCGTACACGTCGTTCATACAAGCCAGAGTAGACTTTGAGTAGTCAATAGCATGCTTCCGAATGTCAATGACGTGCCCAAGTGCTGTGGTCTCCTTCATCTCGCGCAGTGAGTAGATGAAGTGGCTTTCCTTATTCTTCATTGCGCGTGCAGCAGACATGACGCCACGGTATGACGACAGGTTCTCGGAGTGGAGATGGAGGAGCTTTTTGCCGTTGGAGAAGTATTCCAAAACATTCTCGCTGGAGATGTCTGTGGAGATGAGCGACAAACCGACATCAATGTGATGCTTGGCCATGGTGTTGGCGAACGATTTGTCGCCAGTGGCTGGTAGCTGCTGCACAAGAATGCCATATTTGGCAGCCAATTGGCGGACTGTTGGACTCTTGGCGTCACCCGCATTCTTATCTTTGAAATACGGAATGACATGCTCCTGTAGCAGCTCATTCTCGAAAAAGGCCAGCTCGGGAAACTCAGGCAAGGCGCCCTTTTGCTTCTTAGGCTCGGTGGACTCTGCCAGAAATAGATATGGCACGTGTCCGGCTTGAATCAGTTCTGGTACCAGCTTACTGGCCATCAAATGAGATACCAAGTCTCCACCGACAAAGATGGCGACATGAAGATTCGAGGAGAAGGGTTCCGAGGTGAGCGACTTTGCAATACGCGATGCGTGAGCAGCCACACGGTCCGTTGCACTGACGTAGAAATGGGTGCCTCTCGTGAGAGAACCCATTACGTAGAGACCTTTCGCGGCTTGGAGACTCTCGAAGTCTACAACGACTCCACCAGCGGCATGTGGAGTGAGGATCCCCTTGGACACAGCCGACTGGACAAGAGGAGAGTTGATTCTGTTGATATGGCACTCCTGGCCGGTGGCTTCGACCACGTAGGGGGTCTCTAGGATACCAGCAGATGTTTTGGCTTTAAACATGCCATCCCACGAGATTGTGTCTCCACGCACGACTTGGAGCTGAGATTTCTTAAGCAAGTTCAGTACACGGCTGGCGTTCTTGATAGGCATGGCATGGCGGTAGGTCATCCAGGAGCTGTTGAACTTCTCCATGAACAGTGCTTGACTTGTCGGTGAAAGCGAGTTCCAGTATCTCTCAATGACAGGAGCTGTGCCGTTGAGGATAGATTGCCAGCGAACCCGTTGCTCCTGTGCGGCAATCAAGTCGGTTTCAAGCTGTTCCAGAGGTGAATCTTTCTCCAACATCCAGCTCCAGTCACCGTTTGTGGCTTGCGAGATCTCGTCAACGAGAGCACTTGTGAGCCGCAAGAGGCTCTCATTGGGGTTGCCCTCTACCTGTCTTGCGAGTTCGTGCAATATGTACCGACGCGGATTTGGTACGGGGTCCCCCTGTACTCTCGGTAATTTGCCACTCCGAGACATAAAGGTGATGGGACCCTGGTGTCCATTGTCGGACAGGTATAGCGCAGCGTCAACTGCGGACAGTCTAGAGCCCACGACAAGGACATGAGCGGTGGGCGGGATTGACCTGAGCTGAGTTGTGGGCCAAGGGTTGGGGAAATAACCCGGCTTTCCAACCAGATGCGAGTTTGCCGATCCGGTGAAGTTTCCCAGGGCTAAAACAACAGAGTGGGCCGTGAGGGTCGTATGGTTGTCGAGAGTCACTGTGTATGAGGAATCGCTCGCCTTATCGATGTCGGTCGCGCTCGCACAGATAGTTGCAATGGTTACGCCGAGGCTCTTGGCCGCTTCGACAGCCTGTTGCCAGCGATCTTGAAGATATTTTCCGTAATCAACGCGAGAGGGGAACGGTCCATCCTCCAGACTCGTGCGCCACTGCGTGTAGTCTCGGGGGTTCTCGTTGTAGATTCCCATTGTATCGGAGTGCATGTTGAGAATAGTGCCATGGCAATCGGTCGAAAAAGCTAGACCAGGACCCATGACCTCTCTCTTCTCGATGATAACGATCTCGTGTAAGGCTCTTCCCTTCTTGGCCTGCTCAATAAGGTGCAGAACTACTGCGACACCACCTGCACCGCCACCAACAATGGCCACATCGGGCTTGGTGACGGAGATTGGTTGCGCCAGCTTCTTGCCCATTGTGTATGATAGCGACTATTGGATATAGAAGAAAGTCTGTGATAAAAGATACAAGATAGGACAGACCCTTTTGAATGGTCGGATAAGCGGTGCTTATATGCTCGTTGGCTCAGTGTGCTGTCCCTGGTGTGCGGGTCACGCCAAGCCCTGTTCTGTTCACACTGAGCAGTTCAATGCGACGTATGAGTTAGAAAATCGGGCTGACTATTCTACCGTACTGTAACGCCGGCAAGGATTCACATTATTTACGCAATCGTGTCGCAAGTACCTTCTTCAGGCCAAACCACGGCTCATCAGCAGTCTCCATTACTTTGGCTTATGTCGACCGCATGCCACGTCTATTCCTAACCTAGCTAAGCGGCATAGGTATCCCTGCCAGCGGTTGCATTTTTCTCTGTTCTCATTTTCTGTTATATGGAGAGGCGGATGGCGTTAGATCCTGCCTAAGATGGCTGAAACCCGAGTTATGTCCTTAACTGCGAGGTGTGGCCGCTCGGCAGGTGCGAATCGCGTAAGCGTCTTCCCGGTTTGAACTGGTTTATTTCTGGCATTACTTTATTTTCATGCTTACGCCTCTAAAATTGCGTGTATCATGATGAATATCAAGTTCGCTGGGCAAAAGCCGGGATATTTCCACTCTAGGCAAGGTTAAGCCAGCCTATGGGGAAGCGCTGACGACGTTCGTTAATACACACTCACCCAAAAAAAATCCGACCAAATTTGCAAGAGCCGAACCACAGAAGACTTGCGAGAATGATCTGGTCTGTCAGTGGATGTTCTACGCCTCACCCGCGCCGAAGTCCGGTCCGATTAAGCCGCATCTCGCAAGTGGGGCGTAAGCCTCGTTGGATAATACCATATTACTCTTCTCAACTTTAAATATTAATAATACTCTCAACTTAGCGGATGGGCATTCGCCATCTCTATCCTCGTTCTTGTGGCATTCCTAGGGTTCCACGTTTTTTCTTGCTCTATTTGGCCGGGGCCGGCATGCTCACTGTATTGCGTCCCGCCGTCCTGCAGAGATGCACGCCCTGCCAGTCCTGATGGAGAATTTAGCCCGAAAGAAATTTGTGCTGTAGGCGCCTTGCGAAAGAGGTTTTACATAATTAGAGCTCGTACTTAAATCCTTCTGTTTATTTTTATTCACTCTGACAGGCAATGGCGCAGTGGCAGCTTGGCCCACATCGGTTACCAGACGGGAGCCCATTCACATGCTCTAATCGTCGAATCACTGTATTTACAAAGAACTAGAAATCCGCAGGTTGATTGCCGAGACAGAAAGAAGAACTCCTGTGGATTGAGGTTTGACTGTTGGCTCGCTTGGCAAGATCGAAACAATGCGCCCTGTGAAGCGTGCCTGACAGTTCTCGGCAGCGGGCTGAGCGACCTGGCTGGCTCCCTGTTGCGTTCGGCCCGCATGGTACCCTCTTGGCAGCTGGGACTTTTATTTCCATTTTTATTTTTATTTTTTATTTTTTTCCTCGTTCATAGATTTGCATGCGTTTGAGTCTTGGCAGCATGCCGACTGATGACCGACAGGGGGGTGGCTCGAATGTTGACCAGGCTAACAGATTTTCCTCGGCGGTGATCCCACAAGCGGATGCAAAGTCGCCCCCTCCCCACAGCTGGCTGCACCTCGGATCTCAGCCAATGACTTGATCTTGTCGTTGAGCCTCAGAAAAGGGACGGGGGACGGCTCTACGCATGGCTCAGAAAACTTGTCTACTTTGCTCTTCTCTGAGAATTACAGTGAGTAGTTGCGTGAACTGAACCATTCTGCGACTGTCTGTTTTCTCCCCTGAGCTCGTGCCCATGTTAAGGTGAAAGCGCTCCCGCCTATTTGATCGAAGCGCTTATTAACTTCTCGTCCGAGTTAGCAACCCTCTATTTCCCCCCGTCCGCTTTTTCTACTTCCACCTACCAGATCAATCCGGTCTGCTAATGCGCCGCACCGCTTTTCTAATTTTGGTGCCGCATGGGGCAACCGGCGCAAATGATGCAGCCCAGTAGCTCTCAGGATGGAAAATCGCCGCCTGCGTGATATTTCGTAGTAATCACACCAATTTCAATTGCTAACGAGCCGAACACTCCGGAATCTTTTCCTGTTGCGACCAGTTTCCGGCAGCTAGACAATAGTCTTGCGCCTCTTTCCGTAAGCTTGCATTTTGGCCCTATTGGCAGTTGGGGCGTTTGACGAGCAACGTGCTAATATCCCGAGACCTTGGCGTCTCCGAACTAGAGCTTCTTATTGGAGAGGACCGTCCGGCAGGCTACAATCTCTCCAGAATTCCCCACATGATTTTGAACACTGTCAAGCAATGGTGCTGTAGACCATATTCTCGTACGATGACCAGTTCGCTTCCCTCAATCAAGCCAATGCCGCTACTCAGGCCGAGAGTGCTTGGTACGTGAGTTCGATACTGCTTTAGCTTGCTACTGTATTGTGTCGCCGCTTGTGAGTGTGAGTCAAATGACAACAAACCACTATTAGAATCGGCGAGCGGCTCCAGATAATTTTGCGTGTGGATTACGCCCTAAAGCGAGTCGATGCGTCAGGGTAAATATTTCTGTGCGGAGAGACATTCATCCGGTAATCTAGCGATTACGTATTGCAAGGTCGATACTTGCCGCCGAGTAGCGACGGCAGATCGAAAATCGGTCAGCTCGCGCCGGGTGCTCACTACTGTCATTTGTGAGATTCGAGTCTGCTGTGCGGAACACGCTCGTTAATTAAACTATTACTTCAAGGAAATCGGCCACGGCTGGTTCAAAAAAGTCGGTGACACACTTGGCAAAGATCTACGAATCGACCTTTATCCATCATCGACAAGCAAGGCCAGCACAACCACTGTGGGTTTGTCATCGGTATTCCTGTCCTGTTCTGCTCTAGCGGATTTGGGCAGCGCTAGACACCAAGAAAGTGCTTCTCCAGTGTGCCACTGATTTAGTACTCTGCCCTTGTCGTTTCTGTTGTCTTTGGTAACTTACAGTGTTGGGGGGGCAGTCCTCATTCAAATTTAATGAGCGCGCCGAGCTTGAGTTCTCAACCATTACGGGCAGAGGATATATACACGATAAGATCGCCAGCTTTCTCGCAAAACAATGTGAACATCTCGAAATAGCGAGTATTCTTCCTGGGGCTCCATGAAACTGCTCGCATGGGAAACTTGCGCGCATCATTGCCAATTGTTTTTTCTAACGATTTCATGCGCCAACTATGTGAACTTGCCCTCGAAAATGTCCCACGACGTATCAGGCGGCATGCAATCCCCGGCTCGTCCATATTGCAAACAATAGATGCATAGGCAGAAATAAACATTAAAGAGATTTGAAGTAATTATCTATCAAACTGACTCAGCTTCTCGTTCGCTTTGGATGGCGTCGGTATCAGGCAGCAGACTAAAAATGGGTCTGAGTGAGTTGTGACCGACGGTTTGAAAATACTCATGATTTGGGTTCCTTCTCCAAGTTTCTACTATATGTTGCGCGAGCGTGCAATTCTCATGGCAGTGTCTCGTCAAGCCTGCTTTAAGCAATATTTGAGGGTCCATGTCTTGCGTAATGCAATCCCAGAGCTCCCTCCATCTTTTGATCGCGCGGATGATGGAAGAATATGCCCCGTGCAAAACGAGCATCTGGCATGCTGAAATTGCCAATGCAGTAATTGCTGAGTTCATATAATCAGAATTTGTACCGCACCCATGTGTAGGCAATTTCGCAAGCTTACCGTAACTTGTAGCGCTGAGCGACTCTAATGTAAGGTTGAGATGGCAAAAGGAGCCATGTAAAGGCCAGTCATTTGCCATCAGCGAAGATATGAAAGTCGCGATAGAAGTAGCAAATGAGAATTTGGACGCTAGACTTGCCGCATCTATGGCCTCTTTTGCCACAATGTACGCAGTCGCGTTGGGTGCATCCCAAAGCTCTCGGTGGCAGGGCAAACTGCACTTCATTTCTGCAATAGCCAAGTGTGGTGGACAATAGAACATTCGCGCGTGGTTCCAATCTACCACGGCTGTCATTGTAGCGATCCTAGATTCATATCAGATGTCTCATCTTGACAAAAAAAAAAACGCGAGTCAGTCAAGACTGCTCACCCTGCTGCAGTTTCGTTGAAGATGAACTGATGCCAGTCCAAGGTCAGTGGGCTGTTTTTGTCTGTGAGCTTGAACAGTCGTACTGAATAAATCAATACCGGTAGCCTTTTTAGCCGACCCCTTTCACGAAGAGACCAGTCGTTATGATTAATCATGAGGTTTGTGATGGCTACAGCGGCTTGCATCGTCTGCAGCTGCTCGAGAGCCAGCTCAAAAGGCGCCTCTGTATTCAATCTATGCACCTCACGAAATATGTACTCTTCCGCTAGCGCCGTAAATGCTTTGGCTTGAACGGTATGTTTGAATGGGGCGCAGCGAGACGCCCCGAATATGGTGACGGCGAGAATTAAATAAGTAGATGTCTCGGGAACCCCAAAAGTCGGATAGTGTACCAACGGGAAATGCACATGCGTTAGGCGGAAGAACGCCGCGGTAAAAAATCGTATTTTCTCAGCGCAGAAAATGTTCTCTAGTTCGCCGATGTCATGAGGCCGAGGAAGCATGCTGTCGCTGGCCTCGAGTTCAAAATGAAGGTCCCGCAGGCCTTTCACCAGCGAATCCGCTTTAGCTACCAAGATTTCGTAGCCAACATCTGTAAGGGCAGGTATTGGAGACAGACCTGAGATAGAGAGCATGTCAAGGTCCTCGCCCGGCGTAAAAGCCCCAATCGCATCATCGAGAATTGAGGTATGATATGATGGCAATAGCGCCATGATGTCGCTGATGTCCTGCGATGGCCCTGGAGAGCTTTCCGGTGTATTGTCGGAGTCGGGCACGTTCTCGTTAAAAGACCCGTCATTATTGGCGACATTTAAATAGTGTTGCATGGTAACCGTATTGGGGTTAAATATTTGCCTCAGAAACGGCATACCTTGGAAGGGCGGAGCTGTCGGCTCATTCTCAAGGGGCCGGGCCTGTGAGGTACTTGCTGCAACAGGAATGGATAGGGTACTGGCACTCGATCCAGTGGCCAAGGACTGTATTTCTTCTTTATTCTTGAGCGGGCACGACAAACAGTGCTTTTTGCAGACATCACTGCGATCTGTTTAGTGATCAAGCAAGGCATGACAACCCGAGGATGTCATGGTCTAACCTTCGAGAGAATTCCTTCTGGCAAAAGGGGCATTTGAACCTATTCGGTCGTGTGTCTATGCGTTTCATTAGCTTCAGTTCGCATCCCCCGGCCACCGCGGCCGAATGAGCAGAGAAATGGGCAGGACTTGCGTGTTGCCTCGTGTCTTCGCAGATGAGTATTCCGCTGGTATTGTCGGCCGCAGGTAGCGCAGACATAACTTTTAGGGGGAGCTGAGGTAGATGACATCGCTTTTCATGGTAAAACTATTGCGCGATCGTTTGTGGTTGGGATGGGGGAAGGGCAGAAAAAGTGTACTGTGCTGTAGTTGAGCGGCCAACTTGGCCAAGGACGATGTCGCTAGGGCGGCCGGTGATGCAATTTCATCAAGCGACATCAAGCTCCAGAGGTGATCAGACGAGACAGACGTCAGTGCTAGCTTAAGCGTTTATTCGTTGAACCCTGACTACTTCATACGAGTAAATAACGCGCTCGCGCTAAGTGAGACCCTCGTTCACGATAAAGGGTCCTGATCCACGGCCGGCGCGGAATAATGTGGCTGCAGAGATGGCGCAAGACCCGCCTGAGCGACTTCTGCCTGCGGGGATTCACCCAATTGGACTTGCTCTACCCCATAACGATCTTATCTCCAGATGGCCCATTACAGCTAGACATCAATTTTCGCGGGTAAATGGCAATAGATAACAATGCAGGGAGAAATGATTCCAAGATACGGTGTCGCATGGGAAGATTCGCCAGAATGGCAGACCATGAGAGTTGGTGAGGCATGGCTTGCGACACACCCGGGGGGGACTCGATGCACTGGCGTGTTAATATCTCGAGCCGTTGATTCAAATTCTCACCAACTTTTTAATTTGTGACGTATTAGAGAATTCCATAATACGCACGATTGAATGCATTCGCTCGCAGAGGCCATTTAGCGAAAGACAGCGACTAGTCATGTGCTGGCTAAACTCGTCGCCTTGGCTGGCCAGCACCAGTGGTGCATCGTTTGCTAAAGGCAAGTATTCGGTGTTTTCTTAAGTACCGACATGGTTAATCTATTTCTGGTAAATTTGGGGTTGTCATCCAGGATGCTGGCTCACCACCGCAGTGGGTCATTTCTGCAGCTCTATCCTTCAAGTTTCCTCGGACAAAACGCGGAGAAAGACATGGCTGGGGAAAAGAAATGAAATAGGAAACAAGGCAAGATTATCTGCTTGCACCTGCTAGTTTACCACAGTAGGTACTCCGGGCAAGTGAATAGATGGTATCTCGCCCCGCAGACTTTCGGCGCTGGACAGGCGGGGGCTTTGATCGCAGCTCTTTCTCCGCGCTGGTGTTTGCGCTGATCCTTCCAAAATGCGGGGAAGGTCAGTTGTTAGTGCTAAAACAAGTTCTTTGGATTGATTGGCGTGTTGATATCCAATAAAAGTTGCATTCGCAGAATTCTGCCACCTTCGTTCCTTCCTCGGGCCAGCGCAAGGGCCCGAGCGATAGTGGCGACGCTTTGGTTAATTCAGAGCTGCATTGCCTCGAAGGAGCAAATTTGACAATATCGGATCTTCTAATACAAAGAAGCATTATTTCGGGTTCTTCTGGATTCGCGTCTACAGGCTTCCGTCTACCCTGTGGGCTACTCGTTTCCCCGCATGCAGCTAACACACCGGCGTTGCCCTTGTTAGTCCAGTTAGACACACCACACACAGAGCAGATCATCCCACGGCCAGCGAGGAAGACCCATTCCCCCCGCATTTTAGTGTGAGCTTTGATCGCCCACGTCTCCAGCATAGGTAACTCGCTGTTCCGTAGCGTCACCACAAGGCTACGAGCAGGGGCGGCCTTTCTTGGCGGTCCAATCATCCGCAGCCACAGGTACGGTTGTGTCGCACAAGAAGAGGTGTAATCTGCTGTTCATCGCCGACATAAGGCCGGTATATACGGTGAGAAACCGCAGCTCACGCTAACCTGCTTCTCCATCCGCCGCTCCGGCAGGTTGTGCCAAGGTGAGGGGTTCATAGCACCAGGCTGGAATAAGTACCGCCCGGCAGTGCCACGAACACCGGCTCCCAGCAGGTTTGCGCCCTCAATCGGTTTGGAAACCAGTCGCGGTGTCGCATACACTGCGCAGATATAAAAGGAGCCATTCTAGCCGATCATCTGGCCACGCAGACTTCGTTCCAAGGGCTTTTCACAACTCTGCATCGACGACTGTCCACACCCGTGAGAATGAAGCTTGATACGACTGTCTTTGGCGGCATGCTTGCCATGCTGCCGTATGTTGCAATGTCAGCAACTGTCGACAAGCGTGGCCCGGTACCTTACAAGGTCCAAACTCCACCCCTTGATACCGACTGGACGTACAAGGTCGGAACAAATCCCTGGCCAGAGCACCCGCGGCCTCTTCTGCACCGCGACAATTGGCAGAGCCTGAATGGAATATGGACGTATGAAAGCGCCGATGGGGGTCCAGCTGCGCAGGCGCTCAGCAAACCCCCGGCTCGGCAGCTAGGAAAAGAGATCATGGTGCCGTCTTGCGTTGAAAGCGGTCTCTCTGGTGTTCAGGAGTACCCCGTTACCAACATGTGGTTCTCCAGAACGTTCACGGTGTCTGACTCCTGGAATGGCCGGCATGTGCTCCTCAACTTCGAGGCTGTCGACTATGAGGCCACTGTTTTCCTCAACGGCGTCAAAGTCGGCCACAATGTGGGTGGTTACTTCCGCTTTACTCTGGATGTGACCTCCCACATCAAGTACGGCGAAGACAATACTCTGTATGCACCGCTCCACGACATCCACAGATATTTTGACTAACAATTGACTTTCCAGACTTGTGTTTGTCTACGATCCTACGGACTTGGAGATGGTTCCCATCGGCAAGCAGACGCGACAGCCAAGCCATATCTTCTACAGATCTTGCTCTGGTATCTGGCAGACAGTGTGGCTTGAGAGTGTTCCTCAGAATTATATTACTGGCCTTGACATCTCCGCTGATATGGAGGGCAATGGTACGTAAAATCGACCTCTCCACTTGATTTCAGCTAATACTCGCAGTTGCCTTCACCGTTCACAGCTCAGGAAATAACGGGACAGGGGTCAAGCTTAATCTCTTTGACAAGCACGGCAAGCAAGTCGCTCTTTCGGTTGGAACATCTGATTCGGAGGTCAAGTTCCAGCTCTCTTCCCCCAATCTCTGGTCCCCGGCTTCTCCTTATCTTTACAATATCTCTGTCTCCATGGGGGATGATACCATTAGCAGCTACACCGCGTTCCGCAGCATCGAGGTTGGCGAGGTTGACGGCATTAAGAGACCCTTGCTCAATGGAAAATTTACATTCCTGATGGGCACATTGGATCAAGGGTTCTGGCCGGATGGCTTGTATCTCCCACCTAGCCGTGAAGCCATGGTGTACGACCTCAAGATGCTCAAGAATCTTGGCTTTAACGCAGTTCGCAAACATGTCAGTGCATTATTTCATCCGCTCCATGACTGCAGCTGACCTGAATTCAGATCAAAGTTGAACCCGATCTGTTCTATCGCGCGTGCGATGAGATGGGTCTTGCTGTCATTCAGGATATGCCCAGCATGTCGGCAGATGGCAGGATGCCAAACGCCGACGAGCAATCCGAGTTTGGCCGACAGCTGGAAATCCTCATCAATGAACACAAGAACTATCCGTCAATCTTGATTTGGGTAAGACATGTTCGCATGACAGAGCATCGCCTCTCCCACTTTCACCTCATCGCTGTGCATCACACGACAAACACTAACCACTATTTCACAGGTCATCTACAACGAAGGCTGGGCGCAGCTCAATACACCACCCTACCCAGAGGGTGCGCTGACGGATAGGGTGCGCAAATTGGACCCTACAAGATTAATTGACTCGGTCACGGGTTGGCATGACCATGGCTTTGGTGATTTCTCTGTGAGTTCTACAAAAAAAGGGGGGGAGAAGAAAATAGGCACACAATCAGCAACTGACGGTGTCAGGATAATCATCACTATGCCAATCCTCAATGTGGTAGCCCATTTTCGTCCCTCCCAGGTGGGCCGTACGACCCAAGCAGAATCGGATTCCAAGGTGAATTTGGCGGCGTCGGCCACAACGTCTCAGCTGAACAGTAAGACACGAACACGCCGTGCTATTGAATACTGCTAATTCATTCTTAACAGTTTATGGAAAGTCCAGAAGGCCATTGACGAAATCAACCAGACATACGAAACCGACGAGACTTTAGAGGCGTACAACTACCGCACCAGCGTGCTCTTCCGGGAGCTAAAGGAGCAAATTGAAATGTACGCGTGTAGCGGAGCCATCTACACACAGACGACTGATGTAGAAGGCGAGCTCAACGGACTCTACACGTATGATCGCCGTATTCTGCGCCCGGATGTCCAGCAGTGGAAGCGGGACATTGGCCGTCTTTACTCTGCTGCAAGCAAGCGAGGTGGCGCATGAATGATAAAGTATTCAGCATAAAAAGCAGCATTATAATAGTAATACTGAGAATTGTTCCGTGACGCAGCAAGCGATACACCACCAATTGCATTTCATAGGCCTACCAGCCACCTGCGCGGCACTGTGCCGGCCCCAGCCAAGGCAGCAAGCAGAACACCACAACACCTATTACAGAGTAACTCGGAAGCTCCGTGCCCCAACTACCAGTGTTAGTGGCAGAGTCAGTGGAGCAGTGTTACTGCACTGGACTCAACTCGCTGTTCTGTAGACGCTAGGTTCACTAGCGTAGAAAGTAGAAGGGATGCGACGGAAATTGCAGCTGCGGATGCTGGTCAATGGGGCTTCTGGAAGGCGCGGAATTTCTTTACTCGATATTTTCTTATTAATAAGGGTGTCTGACCACAGTTCGTCACGCGGATGTGACGACTGTCTTCGCATGAGCTCTCTCCCACCGACGTGACCACCATGGCGACAGTCTGGTCTCTATTGCAGGGCCTGCTCATATTCTGTGCCTGCGTATCGGCCCACCATGATGCGACTTTTCGCTTAATATCCCTTAATCGAACACTGGGGGGCCGTGTACAGCGTGTCGAGCCGCTCGCCCTGCCGTGCTTCTCAAGTTTCGAAGGGCAGCCAGTGGACAAAGATGAGGCAATGTGCTCGGAACGCCAAGCCAACTATACAAATCCACTATACCGACGCGAGCTGCCCGGTGGGTACATGTACGATACATCCACGATAAATGCCTCGGACCCAGCTTCCCGCGATCAATGCCTGCTCGACCCGACAAACCCCGGCAATCCCGCGGCTTGGCAAAACACAGACTGCAAACTCGGGAATCTTCCATCGTGGTACATTGCCATTCAGTCCGCCTGCGATGCGGTCAAGGCTTTCAAATATGCCAACCGCTTTAGCATCAAGTTATCCATCAAGAATAGCGGTCATACCTATCTCGAAGACGCTGGCTCAAAGGGCTCGTTGCTATTGTGGACAAGAAAGCTTCAGAAGCTGCGCCATCATAGAAGTTTCATTCCGAGAGGATGCTTGAGCGAACCACCACGCCACGCGATTACAGTCGGCGCAGGCATTGGCTGTGGCGAGGCTTACGAATTTGCTGACAAGCACAATGCCACCGTTCTCTGTGGCTACTCTCCCACTGTCGGTCTTTCCGGTGGGTGGGTGATGAATGGCGGTCACTCGAGTATTTCCAACGTCTACGGCTTGGGCGTCGATCGAGTCTTGCAGTTCAAGATTGTAACTCCAGACGGCAAAATGCGCATCGCGAACAAGTGCCAGAATCCAGACCTCTTCTGGGCCCTGCGCGGGGGCGGGGGCGGAACGTTCGGTCTCGTCCTAGAGTCCACGCATGTTGTTGAAGAGAAAATGCCCATGGCCGCAGCAGTTGTCAAGCTTCCCACGTCGGATGCGCAGCTGATTGCAAAATTCATGGATCTGCTCGTGGACACGGCAATCGACCTCGCGGAAGACGGATGGGGCGGCCACATCTACGGTACTCACTTTATCTACATCAATCCGCTCATCTCCAATGCCGACGACGCAAAGGCATCTTTACGGAAGATTTTGAATTTCATAGATTCGGTCAACGGTACATCAGAAATTGCTGTTTCCGCCGGTTGGTACGACTTCTTCCTGGACTACGTGCTGAGCGGAGTTTACTCCGTAGGCAACCTACAACTGATTGGCACCCAGCTAGCGCCAGTTGACTTGTTCAGGACCGAGGGCAAGAAGGATCAGTTGAAGGCCTTTTTCCGAGACGAGCTTCGAAGAGGCAATATCCCTTACATTCCTGTGGATTCTCCATACTTGTCGCTCAAGAATGGCCGACCTACAGACACATCGGTCCTGCCCGCATGGTATGATTCCCTGTGGGAAATCGGTGTTGGAGGCCGATTCGGTTGGAACAGCACACTTGCGGAGAGGCAAGCAGTGATTCAAAGCTTACAGGAGGGCAGCAGCCGTGTGGCCAAGCTGACCAACGGCTTTGCTTACAAAAACGAGGCGAATCCCTTCACTGTAGACTGGCAACGTGCCTGGTACGGAACTCACTACACAGCCCTGGAAGAGATAAAACAAAAGTACGATCCTAACAGTGTCCTCAAGTGCTGGGGGTGTGTTGGATGGACAAAAGAGGACGCACTGGTGTCCAGTTACGCAGCATTTATGAACATCACAGCATAGAGTGGCTCGGGAAAAAGGTCAGCGGCGCATATAGACATATAATCCTTTTTATTTTGCGTCAGTAGATCATGCTTGTGCTTCATCGTTCGGCGACCTCGTAACAGTCGTCTCGGTCTCGACTTCAATCGCATTGAGTTCCACTTCGGATGAAGTGCGAGTTTTGTTGTTCGTGCGGCTGCTAAAAACCGATGTGCTTGTAATGGTCGTCTGCACGCCTTTGACTTTCTTGCCCCATGTGAATATTCCATGGTTGTTATGGTCGTATCGGACCCGCTGGTTATCCTCATCGGCGTAGGATGGGGCCCGGCCCTTTAAGTATCGTGGGAAAAGCGGTCGTAGCTGTGGCATGCAGCCGCAGATTATGGATATATCGTTTTCGAGAAACGTCCAGGTTGTTTCCAGGTTGCCCGAGGCTAGAACCAGTGTTAAACCCAGTGCACTTCAAATATCAGTAGGTTGACCTGAACTTACTCGACAAGTGCGCTGTATCAAAATACGCGAATTGGACACATCGCAACAGCGAGAAAATGCAAACTCTAACCGCAGCAAGTTAGACACTGTGCTCGAATTCGTGTGGCGGGGGGGNAGTTGGAGGTACATACATAATACCAACACCTAGAACAGCAGTGATTGCTCTTTTATGTTGAAGATCAATCTGCGATCTCCAGATTCGAGGCTGAGGCGTTGCGAGAATCGCGAGATCTGTCACCAATCCAAGCACAGAGAACGCCAGGCTCTCGTGATTATATACTGACGGTGGGACGCAAGATCCGCCGGGTGTGCTCTTGTCCCAATAGTAGGACACTGGTGAGCAGGACCAAATGGAAACGCAGAGTGAGGCAATGCCCCATATCACGTTGAAGACGGCTAGAAAGTTGAGAATATATCGAGTCGTATCGTAGACGCCAAACACGGTTCGGAAAAATAGAATAATGGACAGTCGGCAGCAAACCATGGACAGGACGCAAAACTTGGCGACAAGCCATGAGCCCTGGAGTATGACAAGTCAGCAACAAGTCAACAACAAGTGCCTTTGTGGCAACGCTCAGTTTTGATCACCGCTTACAAGACTTAGACGATAGCTTCTGTCGGGCGCCAAATCGGTAGATGGTGTCCCAACACCATTGTAGCATTCTATTTCCATGTTAGCAAATTCGCTGGTCGAGTTTGCGCCCGATCGCCACTCACTAAGAAGGACAGCTGCCGTCTCTGCCCACATGAAAACAACAGCCAGGCCCATGAAGATGTCATCGGGCCGCACGAGGCGCCGTGAGAGTCTCGACGCATAGACCCTTAACAGGTAGAATATTGTCGCCAAGATGGCGAATGTGAGGCTCGCGGCCGACAAGGTCAACTTCCAGTATCGGGCGCGACCTGCCCACCACGGCTCATGATTGCCGCCAGGGCCATCCATTGTGGAGGTTGCCAAAATTCATGGAGTGACAGAAACCTGCTTCACGACATGGCATCCGCGCTCGGGGACCAAGGCCCTGTAATATACTCTAGCCCTTTTTTTCTCAACGGAGCCTCTTGACTTAGACTTGAGCCATTGCAGGGTTCGCCTAGTTACATCGCCGTAAGATAGGTAGCATGGTGGAATACGCCAGCGGGCTTGCTGAAGTCTTAGTGCGCCTCGCTAGCAGGTTTGGCTGGGTCGGTTGCTATCTTTTCAACTGTGAATTACGTTTTATACCCCGTGGTTCGTTCAACTACTGCCGGGACACCTTCCTTCCCGCCCACTAGCAAGCCCCTGGGTGGGCACTTCTCCGGGCGCAGAGGTATGCAGGTGGCATACCTTTTGCAGCTGATCGTCTCTAAATGCAACTGTGAGGGTGGCAGTAGCGGAAGGAGCTGAAATCAACTTCACGTTAGTTAAGACACAAGCAGACATAGTTTCCAATACCTGCTAGAGATGACGCAACTGTGTATTTAGGCTGCATATATATTTTTTTCCTCATGGTGGCAGCAGTGGCTGAGCTTCTCCAGCAGTATTTTCGGCCGAGTCCCCGTCGCCTTGCGGGTCTCGGTGTTGTCCATCTTGGTCTGGCAGCCCCTGCAGGCCTAGTGGAGTGCCCACGCCAGTATATTTCTGAAATAACAAATCCATATCTTCTAGAGCGCAGCCCTTGGTCTCGGGGTAGAGCAGCCATATGACCTATACATTAAAAATTAGTCGTGTCAGATTTGGGAGCAACGCTTGGTCACGAACCGGTACGCATATGGCATTGACGGCGAAGAAGAAAAAGTAAACGCCACTTCCGAATTTGGCTACCCCCAGCGGCCAAATCTGAGCAACGATGATGCTCCCGATCGAGCCACCAGAAGCAGCAAAGTTGAGGCCACGAGCACGATATGTCGTTGGAAAGATCTTGACGCATATTAGTGTTGACCTGGTAGTATTTGGTACCCCTCTGGACATACCTCTGAGCTGTACACCCAAGCAGCGGGTCCCAGCCCAAGACTGTAGCCCATCGCATATATAAAAATGAAGGCGATGCAGATGGCGTCAGCGACGGCGCTGATATTTTTGGGGAACATCTGCGGCAGCGCGCCATTGATCTCCGAGACAAGTTAGCTGGCCGCCCTGCAGTGGCACAGTTTCCGGCACTCACCAGCATCGCAATCGCCATGATGACACTCCCGCCCGCAAGACAAGACTTCCGACCGAAGCGATCGATGATCCACATCTCCACGACTGTCATGCCAATTTTCGCCGTCATTTCCACCGCGCCCGCCATGAGCGCGAGCCGTGTCTCCAGCCCGAGAGCCTTGAGGAGCGTTGGCAGATAGTACTTCATCGCCGTGGCACCACACATTTGTGCCATGAACTGCAGCAGAAAGGCGCGCCACATTCGTGCAAATAGCGGCTTCTGCCGGAACAGTGCGAGCGACTTTGCAATGAATGATCCCTGCGCACGGTGGCAGATTTCGATGTCATTATTGATGGCATGAAGTTCACGGCTAATATCCGCGGGTTCGTCAACTTCCTCGCGCAGCCAGTGCAGGACTTTGCTCGCTCTCTCCATGTCGCCCGTCTGGAGGAGCCACCTAGGTCTGACGACTTGTGAGAAACATGTAGCCTGGTTCTGCCATGTACGGTAAACTCACGTTTCTGGTATGTGCGGCAGCATGGCCGCAAAGGCTAGCGATGGAGCCAGCTGGGCGAGGATGAGCGTTCTCCAACCCCAAAACTCGCCAGTGTCTCCCGTCCAGAAAGTGATGAAGTATCCTGCCCTATATTATACAGGCCATTAGCGAAAAGCCAGCCCAAATAGTCAAGATCTTACCAAAGCCCGGTTGCGAGACCAGCTACAAAGCCGACATGGTTAATCGTCACATATTTCCCTCTCTCTTTCGCCGGGGATATTTCACTACAGACTGTTAGTCTCAGCGGTCCAAGGATATTCGCCGTGCGCCTATATGCTGACCTCTGATACAATGGCACAGTCGTACTAACGACACCAACCCCCAGGCCACAAATCCATCGTCCCGCCACCATGATACCCAGAGCGTGCTGCCCCGCCGCCGCAGCCATGAATAGCGCTCCGAGGCACAGGACCAGCGTTCCCAC
>JANAKD010000134.1:0-34536 GCA_027627215.1 Lecanicillium saksenae | reverse complement strand
CCACGAGCCTCGACGTCCCTGGCCTCCCTGAGCTCGAGCAGCGCGTTGANGTCGCGNCGACTGCTNGCGCACGCCGAANTCCGGCCAGGCACCGGGTTGCCCTCGCGCCAGACGTGCGTGACGACCTCGGTGTCGGCGCGGCACACGGACGTTGCTGNCAGCAGCACCGACGCTGCNAGTGCAGCAGGTGGCCGCTCGCGAAAGGCCTCGGGCCGCATGCCGAAGNCGCGCGGCGCTGTAGTGCCCGTAGTTGNAAGACGAGGTTGNCGCCGCAGCATGTCCAGGCAGTGCACCTGGTGGAAGACGTCGAGCACCCCCAGGTAGAGGTCCTCGGATCCGGGTACGCCCCAGGACGGGCTGAACTTGACGGCCGTGGCCGGGTCCTTGCCGAGCCGCGCGACGTCGGCCCGCGTGAGCCCGAATATCATGTTGCGCGAGAGGTGCTCCCACGCGGCGTCGACCTCGGGGCTCGGTGGCGAGGCCGAAAAGTCCAGCGGGCTGGAGCGGTTGGTGAAGAGTGTGTCTTGGATGTTTTGCGTCTCGATGGATAGTTTTGTGTAGTTTAATACCGGGGCTGGGGTTGTTTTTTTGGTCCTCGGTCAGAGTGTGATGAGCCTCGCAAGCTTCCAATCTGTACGTACAGTAGTAATGTTCCGGTTCGCTATCGAGAGCGACGCAAGAGCCGTGTTTCCATGTAAGAACCAGTGCATAAAATATAATATTGAGAGTGGCAATGAGGACAAGGCCACATATGTTGCCCGAAAATCTGGGGATGAAAGAGTTGGCCCGCTGTGCAGGAGCCGGACCTTGGTAGGCCGCTGTTGGGATAAACGGCTCCTTTTCCATGTCATGACCAGGAAGCTCCATGGTTTCTCTTGCCTTTTGTCCTGATTTTACTGAAGGTATCCCACTTTGGCGAGCAGAAGGCTTCCTTTAAATGGCAGGTTATAGAGTCAAGTTGTGAGAACCTTGGCCTTTCCCGTGTTGCGGCTAGTTATCATGCAGTATCATCCTCGTCTTAGTCTTACGTTCTCTGCACATATACTCGGCAAATTTATGATGGCAACAAGCTTCAATAGACATTCCCAGCGGAATATTACAAATTTCCGGTCAGCAGCGCCATCCTGCGAACAAGACTCACGCCAGGAGCAGACTGTGGCTGTGGTCATGTACTCACTAAACAAATTAAATAAGATACATATGGATATTACGCTACATCTTATTGAATAGTCACATGAGCCCTCGCCGGATTGGGTGATGGATGTTGAGCCTGCCGCCGCGTTGCACTCATTGGCCAGGCGCCACCTCTCGTAAGCGAGCGCTTGAGAATAGCTTGGAGACAAAGTGGCGCGCCTATGTGAGCATTTCGAACTTTCTTTTTGGAACAGTTTTCATCCGCTGCAATTGGAAAATGGGGCCGCTCCCCACGATGTCTGGGCATTTCATACTCTTTATAGAATAGGTCGAGCGGCCCAGACAGGTAGCCTTGACGACGGACCACCTCCTTGAGGATGAGAGATCTCTGTAAGCATCTTACACTGGTTTTCCGCTTTCTTAAGAGAAATCAGGCTTTCTAGCGGATAGGAGTGCTCAAGAAGGTGAGCATGGAAAATACGTGAGCAGGAGGGGGGTATGACCACGGAAAAGTACGTGAGCAAGAGGAACGTGGTCCTGGAACTCGGAAAATATGTGAGCAACCATGAAACTGCAACTATCGCGAGATGAGTAGCATGCGGGAAATAGCATGGAAAAGAGGGATTCGAAGCATTGATGGGAAGAAGTAGGTGCGCAGCGACTGAGATGTTCTATAAGAACTCATGTCTGGCCGGCCGGGAGACGAGAATACAATCACTTCAACAAACACAACAATCACAGGAATTATCCAACAAATTTCAGTTCTCAATTAACAAATTGAACCACTCTATTATACTTACACTTCAATATCCATCTCAAAATGCTTTCCAAGACTCTCCTCTGCATTGCACTCGGCCTCGCCCGTGTTGCATCCGCTGCTCCTCTCGGTAAGATGGAAGCCCAATCAGAAGCCACAAACCCCCTCGATACAAAACGAATCAAAAAAGGAAAAGAGAAAAAAAAGGAAAATACTAACAAAAGCCTTCTCTCCCATTATAGACTCCAGCGATGGCGAAGTGCAGCCACGCGCCTGGCTCCTGATTGGTGGCAACGTCGGCAAGCCTAAGGAGGAAATGCTGGCGATCCACCGTCGCGGCTGGCAGCTCATTGGTGGTGGCGAGGGTAGACCCGGCGAGGAGGAGGAAGCTGGAGAGGAGGGCCTCGAGCGCGCGCCTGGCTCCTGATCGGTGGTGCCAGTTGCGGGTGGCGATGCGCCGAGACCGTCGACCCTTCGCAGCTCAATGCTTAGGGGGAGCAGCAGCCTGCCATCGACGCTTAAGTACATTTGAAGTATGTGGGTGAGGCGCTTGTGATATCGTCTGATCTATAGCTGCTTCGTTGTCTTGTTTTCACGCTCTTCTTTACTTCTTCTTCTTCTTCTTTTTATTTATTCATGATTTATGCAGGTGCGGGCCCGCGCCAGTTCGTTTATAGACATTTGTTACTTGCTTCAATTATTTTCATCTTCCGCATCGTCGCCTCATTTCTTGCAATATATTCTATCGTGATTTTCGTGTGAAGTATATAGCCTGACTAAGACTATGCACCAATGTCTCTACTTCAGAACACTTGCCATTCCGCCGTGCTTGTTGCGTCGGGCTTGGCCGCTGCCAGTGAGACGTCTACCTACCTGTCGCCCCGCGAGCACTTTGTAGCGCAGCTGTGATGCGCATGCTCAAAACTGTACCTTGTACCATTATTCTAAGCATGCAAGTGTCGTTGTGACTCATTACTATCGTTGTATCAGGCTGGCTCCTACAAGCCACCAACTGCTTTCTCGTGCGCCAAATGGGACTAGTGCAAGCAATAACGAACGGCTTGTAAGCCATCAACAGGCAAAGCAAAGCACAAACCGGGCGAGGCGCATATAACGGCGTGCCGTTCCAGCCGTCGCGCGCACGCAATGACAGAGACAATCGTATGTAAAGAAATACAAGTCGAGCCTTAGAACACGTATTCAAGCAAGACGCCGACCAGCTAGCGCATTTATAAGGGTTGTTGGTACCACCAAGCTGTAAGCTTGAAGTCAGGCTCTCCATTGTATGCGCGAGTACTTCCCCGCCTCCAGCTATTTCCACCCTCCAGGCATAATTCGGCCGTGCGAAACCTGTTAGCTCTCGAAAGTTTCATCACGAAGACCGTTGTTTTATTTATTTATTTTTTGTTTTCAGAAGTCGCTTTTGTCAACTTCCCACAATGAGCCAGCTTATCGAAACACGCTCCAACAACCTCATCGAAGCTGGCCATGCAAATGGCATCGTCTGTTGTGCGACGAATGGCAGCGGAGAATTCAACTACACCAAGGCCCTCGGTAGTCGCACGCTTCTTTCTGGGGAGAAGACGGCACAGCAGGCGGACGATGTTCTCAGCATCACTTTTGCCACTGCCCTCATTACTGCCATTGCGGCTCTACAATGCGTCGAGGACGGGCGTTTCGGCTTGACCGAAGACGTCTTTGCTCACGCCCCAGAAATCGAAAGCAAGCAGATTCTCGCTTCTGGCTTCGCCGAGGCACCCAAAGATGCAGAGCCCGTCCTGGAACCGCGGAAAGGTCCAATTACCCTCGAGAGCCTTCTGTGCCACAGCTCAGGTGTCGTGTCCGACATTATGAGTGAGGATCTTGGCCGTTGGAGCGCCACTTGCGCACCGCACAACACAACTGCCCAACTTACAGTAGAAGAGACCTATGTGTACCCTCTTGGCTTCCAACCTGGTGAAGGTTGGATGTGGGGGCCGGGTATTGACTGGGTCGGCCGCATCCTGGAACGGGTGACGAATAAGTCGCTCGGTGATTTCGTGCAGAAGCGCGTGTTTGCGCCCCTGGGCATCACAGACGCTGAATTCTACCCCGTTCAACGAGAAGACCTGCAGAAGAGACAAGTGGACCGCAATCCACAGGATCCAGAGGGTTATGGAAAGGCAGCTACGGGAGGCGACGGCGCAAAGGCGCACAAGGGGCATTTTGGCAACCAAGATCTATTCATGACGGCAGTGGACTTTGTCAAAGTGCTGCAATCTCTGCTGAGCAATGATGAGAAGCTCCTGAAGAAGGAAACAGTGGACAACATGTTCAAAGATCACCTAAACGAGAAAGGTAGCAAGGATCTGAACGAGGCGCTCGCTGGGCCGCTAGGCATCTTCTTCAGCCCAGATATCGCAGCCGAGGTCAAGACTGGGCACGGCCTAGCAGGTCTCGTAACGCTGGAGGATATTGAAGATGGGTACGGCGCGGGAACGCTGACATGGCCGGGGAGCATGCCGCTTCTCTGGTTCATTGACCGCAAAAATGACCTGTGCGGCGTCGTTTCTACGCAGGCCCCAGTAGGCAATGTTCACCCAAGAGTGTCTGGCCACAAGCACACGGTTCGCAAGGGTCTTTATGCCGAGTACGCAGCGTGGCGGGAACAGAAGAAGCAAGCGTAGTATGATGTGATGGCTACTTTTCATCATGCTGCTTTAAGGACACCACGAGTCTAGTAAATTTACACTGACTACCTTGACATGTTGCCGTTTCGATTTGCTTACAGCTGCGGCGTTTGAAAAGTGGCTCTTGCCTGCTTTCTCATTACTCTGTATTTCATCCACGTTTCGGAATCGAATTTGTTCTTTCCTAAAGCAATTAAAACTACAATATAATTAAGAAGGCTGGCATAACTCTTCAAGAAGTGAGGCACTCAAAAATAGCCTCTTTTTCGCTGAAATCGATTCAATCGTTCGTAAACCCCTGCATCTCTGCGCCGTTCCCAATATGCGTCTCCCTTTTTCATATCATACAGTGAGGCTCTCCTCATAAAAAAATAGTGGCTGATCCAAGATATCCCTTGTTCAATACGTAGCCTTTGACAGCTTGACTAATACATCCTATGCGACCTCGAGATAGCCCGCTGCCAGAGATGCTGCTGCCGCTGCCGCTGCCGCCGCGGCGGCCNGCAGCCTCGCCTTCGCCTGGTGCAATGCCCTCGTGGGCCGTCGCTAGGTCAGCGAGGTGCTGCAGGCCGTGGCTCGCGGCCGACGCATCCGCCGCAGAGGATGAAGTCGGGCGCAGAACCTCGGCGAGGCGGTCGCGCACACCGGCCCAGTGGTCGCCGCCCCCTTCGACAACGTCGCGGGCGAGGGCCAGAGCGTCCTCCCGCGTGCGCTCCGTTTTGGACAGCGTCGTGATGGACATGGCGGCCAGCGAGACGTAGTGATTGACGAGCGGGCTACGCAGCTGTGGCGTGGCGAGCAGCAGCTGCGTCACCTCCTTGGTCGGCCAGAGCGTCTCGGTCGCCGTCGACCCGGGTGTCAGGAGCGTCACTAGCAGCTTGCAGTGCCAGTAGGCGAGGTGGATGAGCGGGAACGCGGCGGCGTCCATGTGCGCGGGTAAATCCTCGCGGTAGTTTTCAATATAGTCGGTCAAGATGGCCGCCATGGGCGGGTCGGCGGTGGCAACACCGGCCGGGAGGTTGGAGATGACAAACGAGATACGGTTCAGCAGCTTGGACAGGCGCGTAAAGTAGTAGCACGTCTCGCCCAGGACGGCCTCCAGACCGGCGGGTGCCACGACGGCGTTGTCAGGAATCTGCGCCGGCTTACCGGTGCCAGCGGCATACCAGCGGTCCATGCCGATGAGCGACCACCATATGCGCGTGCAGAGAGCGTCATCTGAGTCCGTCTCGGCCGTCGGGTCCACGGCTGGCAGCTTCCACAGCTTCATACTGTTGGCAAGACCGACGGCGCGCGACAGCAGGAATGGAAGCGTTGATACAGAGCGCCAGTCAGCGTCGATTATAAGCAGTAATAGCGTCTGCGCGTGCACAATGTCTGTCGCCCGCGTACGGGGCACTTCACTACTCTCCCAGTCATGTAGCAGCGCGCTGGCTTGCTGCACGTCCCCGGCAGTGCTCTGGCCAACGGCGAGCAGCGCAATCTCAAAGGCTGTCCGGACCGACAACGGACACAGTGCCAGAAGTGCCTGCTGGCGCGTCTTGGTTGTGGCGAGGATGGGGTAGAGGGGCTGCACCGAGGTAAGGAAGTCGTTGAGCACACCCTCGTCAATGTTCGGTACGTGCTCACCGTCCTCCATAGGAATATCGCTGACATCCTCGGCTGTCGGTTTTGATGGCGTATCATTTACAGCAGACGGTTGAGGTGCCAGTGAGGAGTTGTTGTAGTATGTGTCTGAATGACCCGAACCCGGAGGTAATGATCGGGGTTCGGATCCCCATGGCGCTTGGCGCTGGGGTGCAGGCGTGCTGAATTCATTGGAGATGCTCGAATACGGACGTTTACGGTTTGCATCGTCCACGCCGGTAGTACCATTTGTGGTGCGGTGGCGTTCGGCGCTGAATAGCTTGTCGATTTCGTCTTGCGACATACCACCCTCGGACTCGAGCTTGCTCTCAATACTGTTGATTCGGTCGGCGAGTTCCTTGATGTAACTAAAAGTCGGCATTAGCAAAACTGCAGTTCACAGGTCAAGTCAGAGCGTCATACCCTTTGCTGGGACCACGTTTTTGAGGCACGCGACTGAACAGACAGCGAATGGCGGAGCGCGAGCAGCTCGAGCATGGGGTCTCACCCGTGTCCGACTGCGCGTCGCACTTGATCTTCTTCCGCCGACACTCGTCACAAGCACGCGAAACCTTTGATCGCTTCCTGGGCGGGATTCCATCTCCCATATTATACTGCCCGAGCGGAGGGCCGACGGCCACCTGCATGCTGTGCTGGACCATGTGGTCCGAAGTAGGGGTATCGTGTACATAGGTAGGGGTTGCGTGGTGGTCGGAATCTGGGTGCGGCATGATGCTACGCATACCAGTCTCGTCGACGCTCATATTCGGATCGGTCGCCGGCAATATTCCCGCTCCAGCGAGCCCCTGTCCTAGCTGCGCCGCAAGCTGCAGCTCTTCCAGGTTCGCTGGACGCGACACATGTTGTGAGTCGTCTTCTGTGTGAAGGTGGCTTTGGTCGTCTTGGTGAGGGACATGGCCATCGACATGCTCATCTGTGTGATCATGATGCTCTTGTGTGTCGTCTCGGCCGTTGGCGCTATAGAAAGGGCCGGCGTCCATACCCTCAGCTCCAGGCGACGGGTAGTTGAGGTTGGAGTCGTCGGGCTCCCCATCGCGATTAGGACCCATAACAGGCAGCGATATTAAGGGGACAAATTCCAATTGGAATCGCCCAACACTAAGAAATGCGTTTTTCGGTAGAATAAAATCGAATTTTGATTTGTTATACCGTGCAGCGCCAAAAGTCGTATTCGACTTACACGCAGGTCGGCCGTATTAGTCGCGAGGGTGATGCCCTCGTCGCGTTGGACGAAATCTAACAAGCCAATGTTAGCACACGCGCCGGCGCAATGCACCAGTGACTGCAAATTGCCCAAAATTAGGGTGCATTTCCATCGCTGGTAGAAAATGTAGGCAAACGCCGACTTACACAGAGCCGTACCTGGAATCCGGAGGATGATAAATGCGATGGACCCGTCGCGCGCACAACGGAATAGGAAGAACTCGGCGCCGTGAAGCGTGTATTTTTTAGGTGCGCTGCGATCAGACCACGGAGGTGGAAGAATTTTTCTGCAGCCAGGCGAGCACGCACGGGGGAAGATCTGCTTAGTCACCCAGATCCGAGTGTAGTGGCCGCAGAGCCGCGCTGGCGATACTTTCTATGGGGCACGCTGCTGAGCTTATTCTCTCCTTGTTCGATGAATCGGCAATTCAACGACAGAATGCGCGGTGCACCACGGAACAGGATGGAATGAATCTGTCTGACCAGTCCGTGGCATCTTCTACCCACATCCCCCTCCATATGGCCTCTTTTTCACACTCCCGGAGCCCTTGAATTCCCTGCAAGCCACCGATGGACATCTTGGCTCTCCAGAAGTGGACCTACGTCAAAGGCGCTCCTAGTTACGACGCCACGGCCTATGGCTTGCTGCACCATTACAGTGGCATCCCAGCGGCAGAGATAGACAACCATCTGCTGCATATTGTAAGAATTTTTGTACAATTTCGGCTTCATTGCTTGTGCGAAAGTACTAACGTCGCTCCAGCGCAAGCTAGCCTGGGATGTCTCCCGGCAGCCATTTATTGGTCGCTGGAAGTTTCTGCGATTTGCTGAGCCGGTAGATCCATACTACCAACAGGTTCTCTTCCGTCTTACGCTTCCAAAATCTTCAGACTGTATACTTGATATAGGCTGTGGCTTTGGGCAGGCCCTTAGGCAGCTACGCGCCAATGGTGTCGCGGGATCTAAGCTCTTCGGCGTCGATGTTGAATCTCGTTTCATCAACTTGGGCTACGATCTCTTTCGTGACAAGGATACGTTAGGTGCAACCTTTGTCACTGGTGATTTACTCGATCCCGATGATGAGCGGCTGGATACCCTTTCTGGTCGCTTCACAATCGTCCACGCCGACAGCTTCTTCCACTTGTTATCGTGGACAGAGCAGCTGTATGCTGCTCAGCGAATCATATCGTGGTTGCGAACAGATATGAAAAACGGCTTCATATATGGCAAGCAAGCAGGTTCATTGTACCCGGCAGATGTTGCGTCGGCTGGGAAACGGCCGTACCTCCACAATCGTCGGAGTCTCCAGCGTTTATGGGATGAAGCTGGACGAATAACTGGTACACGGTGGCGTGTAGAGGTCGAAAAAAATCAGAAAGCTGAAGATGATATCATGAAACTACCAAATGGGGTAGTATCTGTAAATTTCGCAATATATCAGCTACCATAATACATCCATCCTCACAATTCCTTGTCCTTGATGTCAATGCGATCAGCGCGATTAGCAAAGGCTACCTCTAAATGCAACCACGTTGAGTGCGCCTCAGCCAATATGTGGCGACATACTTTTATAAGCCAGTACATAATATGGAAAATTGGATTCAGAAAGCCTTCATCCTAGTAATGGACTTTTATTTCATTTTATTTATACGTGTTGGTGACGTGCGCCACAAAAACTAATATTTGGCGTCGTGGTACCGGGTAATCAACCAACTGTCACGCTGCCCCGTCCACCAGATACCCCTCCACCTTAGCTCCTACTAACCGCGTCCCACCTCCATATCGGAGCTCGACTAGCCAACCTCAGCAACCAATAACCACGACATCGCGCACTCCCGTGCGTCACCTTGCAAGCCTCTGCGGCATTGCAGTGATATCCTAATATTTCCCGGAAGCATGGTATTGCGGATTATGTGAAATCAATCAAGATGGATGCAGATTGGGACGAGGTACGGCGCACTGCCCCAACACTTTGGCCTTTCCAAGCCGCGATGACGCGCATGCGAGCAATCGCGACGACACACCGGCGCCCGCGATGCGCTTCCATGGCCACGACGTATTCTGACGAATATCCATGTTTTAGGTCGCCCGCATCCAGTTCCCGCCCCCGGGCGTCCACGCTCTTCCGACACCAGTCACGACGATGATGTTTGATACATCGCAGGAATTACTATGGACTGGAAATGACTACGTATGGGTTGCCCGATTGCAGACGACTTCATAATATGGCTATATTCTTACAGAATTCAAGGGACGCGTTACATCTTTCGTCGGAAGTGAGCTGCAGCGCTACACATCATTCAAGGCGCACCTATCCTCGGAGGGACCTGTCCGACAGATTCTGGTCAACGATAAAGGCGTGATCGCTCTCGGATCCAACGATGTCCACATGTCACAGAGAAGAGGCGCAGCGATATGGCATATAAAGTGTGTTTCACAACCGCGGAACCACGACATTCTGCTGACCACACAATAGGCATGAGGCGATGCGCGATCTGCGCTGCATGAGCTTTACCTCCAAAGGAACTGCAGAAATAATTGTCGCCGGAATACAGGATACCATGCTTGTTATAGACCTCAATAAGGGTGACGTCGTAAAGCAGGTACGAATGTCATAGGTGACGGCAGTATAGACACTGACAATTCCAGGTCCCGACCGAGCACCAATATATTATCATGAAACGCGGCCGTTATATTTGTGCCGCAACACAAAATGGCCTCGTCAACCTACTCGACCCAGTGACCTTTGCCGTCGTCAAATCCTGGAATGCTCATTCAGCTCTGATCAATGACATGGATGCCCAGCATGACTTCATTGTCACTTGTGGCTACTCTCTACGACAGGGTCAGAATTATATGCTGGATCCTTTTCTCAACGTTTTCGATATTAAGAAAATGTCATCTATGCCGCCAATTCCATTCCCAGCAGGTGCTGCGTACGTTCGTATGCACCCAAGAATGCTTACTACGAGTATTGTCGTGTCCCAAAGCGGCCAGATGCATGTGGTAGATCTCATGAACCCAAATACGAGCAATGTCAGGCAAGCAAACGTTATCAGTTATCTCAGCATGTTCGAAATCGCGCCATCTGGCGAGGGCATGGCCTTGACGGATGCAGAATGTCTCATTCATTTATGGGGGTCACCTACCAAACTCCATTTCGTCGATCTTGCTACGCCTATCGAGTTTGCAGCGCCGGAAGAACGATTGCCTCCCATGGAGTGGTCTCCGGAAGTGTAAGTATCAGGGGAGGCATGTTCACACTTGATATCACTACTAATACGTATCAGACCACTGAATACCGTCGGACTCCCCTACTACCGCGACGTGCTGGCTTCCGCCTGGCCGGATCTCGTATCTGATGTCGGAGCACCACCTCTGAAACTCGACCAACAGTTTCTCTCTACACTTAAAGCTACTGGCTTTGCCTTGTACGGACGCAACACACGAGGCCTGAGGCGAAACCAGATCGAGGACACACGAAACTTGACCAAGTCTGTCAATTCTGGCCTCAAAGCACCAAAGTTCCTCAGTGAAAAGGCACGCGAATCGGCAAAATCAGATGGCGCTGGCGATGACAGAGCCGATGAACTTAATAGTCCCATGGCTGAGACTGAAATCGAAAGCAAGAAGTCAGAAGTGCCCGCAATGTACGGAAACGTGGAGATCAAGTATAGCAAATTCGGCGTTGATGATTTCGATTTTGGGTATGTTAAGAACCAGACCTGACCTCGCAGTTCCTTGACTAACAATCACAGATTCTACAATAAGACAAAGTATTCAGGACTCGAGATTCACATCTCAAACTCATACGCCAATTCACTCCTGCAAATGATGCATTTCATCCCTATAATCCGCAATCTTGCCCTTCGGCATGCCGCAACTTCGTGTTTGAGCGAGATTTGCATGTTGTGCGAGCTGGGATACCTGTTCGATATGCTTCAAAAGGCGGAAGGCTCAATCTGCCAAGCGACAAATCTGCTCAAGACTCTCAGCAACCAGCCCCAGGCTGGTGCATTAGGTTTATTGGAAGAAGACCCGCGTGGTTCTTCCTTGAACATGATGCTGCAAGGACTGACTCGCTTTCTTCTCGACAAGATTGTGCAAGATTTCCGATTAATAGAGGGCACAACGGCGCCGATGGAGCAGGTTCTGTCGACCTCCGCGACCAGCTCCATTAACTGTATCTCTTGTCGCAGCGAGTATACACGCCCTGGATCGACTCTGGTGAACGATTTGCTGTACCCTTCGCCTAAGACGCAATCCAACGTTAGCAAGATGCCAAGAGTCACTTTCTCTCAGGTTCTTAAGAACAGCGTGGAGAGAGAAACCACATCGAAGGGATGGTGCGGAAAATGCAGCAAATATAAGAATATTGCGACAAAGAAGACTATCCACAGCGTGCCGACGGTGCTCATTCTGAATACGGCGATCAATAGCCCCGAGCACCGAATGTTATGGTCAACACCTGGCTGGCTCCCCGAAGAAATTGGTATCATTGTCGACCAGGGCCAATTCTTCTGCTACGAGGGCGAGGACCTGAAACTTCACCTCCAGCGTGGCATGCATAATATTACTGTCTACTCATTGATTGGTATGGCAATCAATATTGAAAACGGACAAACTCAAAAGCCTCATCTAGTGTCAATGATCAACGTTGCACACGCTGAACCAGAAGCTCCGGGTAAGAGCCAGTGGCATCTGTTCAACGACTTTTTGGTGCGATCAGTTAGCACAGAGGAAGCCCTCACTTTCAACCCTTCCTGGAAAGTACCGTCTGTCATCGCTTTCCAAGTCAAAGACGCGAACAACAAGCTTGATTCGACATGGAAGGAGAAACTTGATACCTCAATTCTATATCAAGACATCAACCCACATCCTCCCGAGAGCAAAACCTATCAGATCCTTAAACAGCCAACGGAGCATCCCGGTCCAGAGACAATCATTGCACTGGATACAGAATTCGTTGCTGTCAGGCAGCCAGAAATCGAAATGAACTCCGACGGTGAACGGGAAACAATCCGACCTATTGTATACGCATTAGCCAGAGCCTCCGTTGTTCGAGGACAAGGTGAAGAAGAGGGACTTCCCTTTATTGATGATTATATTACCATCAAGGAGCCAATTGTCGACTACCTCACATCTTACTCGGGCATTACCCAATCAGATTTGGACCCGCGCGTCTCCCAACATAGCCTGTTACCTCTCAAGATGGTGTACAAGAAACTTTGGGTACTGTTGAACTTGGGCTGTAAGTTTTTAGGACACGGTCTCAAGCAAGATTTTCGAGTCATCAATATCCACGTGCCCAAGGCACAGATTATCGACACTATTGAAATCTTCTTCCTCAAGGCTAGGTTACGAAAGCTCTCTCTTGCTTTCTTGGCATGGTACCTCCTCAAGGAGGATATTCAAATGGAGACGCACGATTCCATCGAAGATTCCCGCACCGCGCTCAAGCTGTATAGAAAATACCTCGAGTTTGAAGATGCCGGCATTCTGGAACCGATGCTCCAGGACATTTATCGCGCCGGACGAGACGTCAACTTCAAGCCGCCGCGCAAGGACGGCCAGGACGTGCAGCGTTTCGATACGCCGCCGCTGCCGGTGGACGGAAATGGGGTGCCCTCGACGCCCGTGCGCAAGGCCGCGACGCTGGCGACGCCCGGCTTTGGAGGCGCCGGTGCGAACTGGACGCCTGGCAAGGGCTCTCCGCTGAGATAGGGTGTCAAATCGGAACGTGTGATGTGAACATAGCTGGGGTTATGAGATTTTTGACTTGGAAGTAAATTGCAACGCTAGTTTTTTTAGCACTTGAATAAAGAATAAATGTTTAGCACTGTGGTCTCTTGTGAGTGCCGATACTTCGTTTGGGAGAAGCGTCTTGTCCACATGAGAGACTGCATCAGCTGACTCGGTATGAAATAACACTCGCTTAATGGACCAAGACGTCGATATTTGAATGGACCTGCTTCTGCGCACGCCAGTATGTATAGTATTCAATCAGCGTATCCTCATTATCTACTCCTGCTGTTATCAATCGTATAGCTTCATCTTCCATCCTTAACCCACCATCACCATTCGACACTGAACCGCACACTCGCAAACATAACTAAAACAAGAAAATAAAGACGAGAAAGCGAAAGAAAAGCAAGAATGACATGTACTCCAACAACAGTCTAACATCCCCACAAACGCCATAAACAAAGATTTGAGTTAAAAAAAAAAAGGTAGCGTGAAGCAGGTAAAAAAAAGTAACGAGAAGAGGAGAGATATAGAGCTGAGAAATAAAAATGTGTTCAATGATGATTTGGTTTTTTTTTTTCAAAGAGGGGGNTCTTGTTTTCCTGCAGTAATCGCACAGAAGGTTCGTGTCCCTACATTTTTTGCCCTTAAATAGTGCCTGTGTCCCAACGCCCAGTCTATGCATAGAAGCAAATATTCCGCTCCTGTAATTTTTGTTTCGCTTGTTTTCTCATATTAAGCGGCACCAGCTGTCTTGTGCAAGCAAGCACCGCGGCGTCAAAGGAGCAGCCGACGTCTCGAGTATTCATACATCGAATTGAAGCTTTCGTCAGGAGAAGCATCCAGAAAGCGAACGCGGGTTGCGCGTCGACTTTTGCGCACCGCTAGCTCAGTTAGCCTCTTGCGTCGTCGTGCACCATACTACAGCTCGGATTCAGCGCCATTGGTTGACATGGCCATGGGGCTGCCGTTCTGGGTCTGGTTTTGCCTTTGGCGGAGACGCGCATTGCCAGGAGGTCGTCTGCGCACAATAGCGCGACTGGTGTTGGCGGCGTCCTCGTCATCAGAGTCCGGATGCTGCTCGAGATACATTCGGGCCTCGTCTAGCTCTGTTACATCCGCAGGGCGCTCTCGTAGCCAGCGCATGCGCGGACCGGTTCTGGCACGCTCTGACACCTTGAAGCCGTAGATTTTAGGCTCGTATATGCGACCGGGACCCAAGCCGGGGGCAATGTTTTTGGAGTACATGCCGTTGACAACAGCTTCTTCGCCTGAAACGCGCGTGTTGATGGACGCAAGTGCCTCTGTGCCACGTCTCGTCAAGTCATACTCTGGGAATGTCATGAGGAAGAGAGCTCCAAAGGTGCGGCCGAAGAAAGCTCCATCGACGGTCTGGAAGCGGCTGTTGGGGGGGNACGTAAACATCCAGACAGGCGGGGCAGAAGAGCTTCACAGTATCCTCGCCGGGGATGTCCGACAGACCGACAGGTAGCGTGCGGGACTGCTCACAGTGTGTGCGAGGGCAAGAACCAAAGTGACCGAGCTCGTACTTCTCGCTCATTTGTTGTATTCCAACCCGTGAGCAAATGAAGCGCTGGTGGATGAGACCATAAAGCAGCTCTGCAGAAGATTCAATAACGGTGAGGTCACTCGCCATTCTAGCATGATGTCTTCTCTCGTTGCCGAACCTGGATCCATGCTCCATGGCAGATTCATTATCGTAATCTTCCTCCTCCTCATCTAGATCTTCGTCGTCCTCTTCGGGTTCCACGTCGAGAATCATCTAATAGCCGTATCAGTAACCTGCGCATTATGAAAACCCACTCGCATTTGTCGCTTACCTCCAAAGCTTCCTTGTACATGTCTACTTGCGTCTGCAAGCCAGTCAAGTTGAAGTCATCTTCGATGAAATCCTCGGACACCTCTGCGAAATATTCGTGCCCGAGCAGCGAGCAGAAGCTCGTGATCCAGGACTCGGGCGCGGCCGAAGATGTCGACATGGCGCCGGTCGACGGTGTTCGAAGATTGAATTTGAAAAGCTTGCAAAGCCTCGCGTCTGGCCAGCGCAGGTATGGGAGGTGGAAGCTCCGGGTTGTCTTAGGTGCCTATTGTTGGTGCACGCGTAAGGGCTTCGCAGTGCACGTCGTCTCCGGCGCGGTACAGGGCAAATATCGGCACCACAAAAGCTCTATGCAGTAGTATATTCTCGTGCGCACCGCCAAAGCGACAAATTCGATTCCCCCGCTCGGTCGGGCTGCTGGGATAAGGCTGCTGAAACTGCGTAAATTGGCGTTTTGATAACAGTGGTGGTGGGATGTTGCGGTGGGGAGGGGCGAAAGACGCCGCGCGACTCCCACCCACGCCGTTGGCGGAGGCTTGGTTTACCCGGCTTCCGCGAAACCAGTGCTGCTGGGCAGGGTTGTCGAATAGCTTTCAATCACAAAAGTGATCACATCGCATTTTCGAATTTTCTTTCTATATTTTTAACGTATTGATTGGAAGATATGAAGCCGGGAATATCTGTCTGCCGTTCCGCGGTGAAGCAGTTTCACAGCAGCGCAAGCCGCCGGCTCACTGTGCTCCCTGTACAAACATCACAATGGGATACTACAGTGGACAGCATCAAATCATTTCGGCACAACGCCTTTGCGGAGAGGAACCCAGTGCTGTTTCGGAAAGAACATGGATCCCCAACAGCGACTATACCCGCGTTGAATAAATGGTTTCAAGGCCCAGCATCAGGACCCGGTACCGCCAAGGGGCGATTGTCAGAGCAGCTCGATGAATTTCATCAGCTGCCATTTCCTTACGAGATTGTCGGGGCCTCAGAGGCAAAACTCCTGGCTATTAACGCTTTTTGCGAGTCTTTAGTCTCGAGTCAGGATATGGGGGACCAAATAATAGCCGGCATCCTCCATTCGGCAACGGCTAGCTCTCCAGGTGGTAGCTTCTTCCAGCTTTTCGCGCCGTTGAAGCTGCTTCACAAAGCATTGGAGTTTAACCAGCTTAGAAGAGCTTCTGGAGAGAGCACTATGGAATTGTATATTGCGCAATCACTTCTCGCAGATCTTCCAGCAGAGCTACTTGAAGACTTGCCGACGCCGAAGCTGGTCCTGGAGGCTGGCAAGGGCGACGTCTACAGCTCATCGATTTGGCTTGGCACCGAGCCTACATACACGCCGCTTCATCGAGATCCCAATCCGAATCTATTCTGCCAACTCTACAACCAAAAGGTTGTGAGGCTTCTCCCTCCGAAGCTGGGCGAACAACTTTATTTGCAGGTTCAAATAAAGCTTCGCTTGCAGGGGAGCAGTCGCATGCGCGGGACGGAGATGATGGAGGGAGAGGAGCGAGAAATTCTTCATGAAGCTGTCTGGAAGCCAGAAAAGATAATCGAGGAGATGTGTGAAGCAGAGCTCGACGCAGGAGATGCGCTCTTCGTACCCGAAGGGTGGTGGCATTCTGTCAAAAGCAAGGGAGAAGATGGAGACTTGAATGCATCTGTAAATTGGTGGTTTCGTTGAGACTACTGATTTTGTACATTACACAATCGTAGCGCCAAATACCCCCGCGCTCTGTATATCAATCAAGTGGCCCTCTGGTCCGCTGTATTAGCAACTGCACGCCCAAATCGGCTTAAGCACCGTTTCCTGTGTTACTTGGTTGCGCTCTTTCGTTCAGGAATGACGTCAATATGTGGTCAGGAATAGATAAATGAGACATCTGCTGTGTTTCCTGCGCAATTGCTAGTCTGAGGACAAGTTCAAGCAGCGACAAGGATGTGGTAACCATGTTGACAAGGTTGCTTGATGCTCCTCCATTGACAACCTCCGTATCTGAAGAACGCGTTGGTAAAGCGTTGGTGCCATTGACTCTCTCTTTTCCCGTGCAATCCGACCCCTTGCCTATCATGAGCGAACTGAATTGTTTCGCAGCGTCATCGAGCTCATCAATCGGATTTGTACTTGTTTCAGCGTCAGAATCCGAGGCCTCAGATTCGGCTTCACTTTGATCCCATTTCGGCTCGTCAGACGCGTCTGCAGTGTACATCTGAAAGGCTATCCATTCGGGGTCAAGATAGGATGGGAATTGGGATTTGTGTACATGAGAGCGCCTCGAAATATTATTTCGAGCGCAGATTGTTTCGTGGTGGCAATCATCCAAAATCTGACAGTCGATGAGACGCTGCGTAGCATCGTCTGAGGAGCTGAACTCCGGTGTGCCGGCATCCTCTGGCGAGTTGCAACGATGTGTTTCACGTACTCTTCTCTTCAATAATAGTATAGGAGTACTGTAGGCTTCCAAATCGTCCTTTATATTCAGGATGGCTGCAGAGTTGGTGTATAGGAGCTTCGTGACCTCTGTAATCAGTATATGATCAGCACTACTGCGTTCTTCAGTGCTTTCATCATCATCGTGTAGTCGTCCGTCATCCTTTTCTTCTTTTATTTCAAGGCAATACGAGTACTCTGAAGCATCTAATATCTCATCCTTTTGCTTTCGGGTTCCCGATATTGGCTGACGATGGAGACTCAATCGGGCTTTGTGCAAAACCTCTTGCCACGATGGCTTCCGTATTTTGTGTGCACGAGGACCCTGAGAGCTTCTGCAATCGTCACTCTGTTTTAGAGGCTCGTATGAGTAGCCCCTGAATACCATGAACACTGACACAACAAAATCTGGTCCAACCTGAATCGTCGTTTGAGGGTTGGCGTTAAATTTGCTGTCAGCAACCATCAAAAATGCGCTGGCTTGTAACATTCGTGATGGCGAAACGGAATCAGGCAAACCTGTTGACAATGATTCTCCAGATGCTGAAATTGCTAACTGGAGAAGTGGTATACTTTCTGTTATTTGGCCTATCAGCCTTCTAATATCGGTAATCAAACGACAGATGGCGGCTTGGTCAGGCTGAAGAGAAGCGAGCGAAGTAATTTTATGGCCAAGTGACATTATATCTTTTTGAATTAACTCTGTAAGTGATGCTGCCGATTCTAGAGCGCTATTGCCTTGCCCAGATCTAAGTTCGATCAAATTAATTGCCGGCGTGATAATCTAAACATGTTAGAGGCAAAGGAGGGCTGTTCTAGAAACTCCGCAAGGAAATGAAATAAAGTACCTTGATTTTACGATCAAGATCGTTTTTAAGAGCTTTTAGCTCGTCAAAGAGCTTCGCGTCTTCCACTGTTGTCAGAAGGTGCGAGTATTGTTTCAACGCATAGGTCGACGTGAAGACGATGCCTGATCTAACCGCAAGCTTGACGGCCTGCATGCCGATCAGCGAAAGGAATTGTTCCATGGCGAATGTTCCACTTCATGAACCCATATATGTCGAGGATGCCAAAATAGCGTTGTCAATTTCATACCTAGCGAAGATTCTTCCAGCGTTTCACTGCTCACGCATTCACTTCTGCCTACCCTTAACGTACAGTGCGAATGATCTGGTTACCCCTCCGTGTGCTTGGCAGCGCAGAAAAANGTTGGCATGAGATGCTATATGTCAGCGGGTGGCAAAAATACAAATTCGTTCGAATATAGGTATTATTCGTTTTAATAGCATAAAGTAGTAAACCCCATATTTTCAAATATTTTCCCGGCCAATTACAAACGTAATTTTCTTGTTAGTAGTCAAGACTTGCGCTAACAGTGCGCACTTCACTGTACTGCCCCTCCACTGACATCCCCGCGACCGTCTCATGGTGGGGCTCGAATTTTCACCACGCAACCTCTTCTGCCCAGGCATAAACAGCAGTCAGGCTTCAATACTGAGTCACTCTGCTCGAAGGACCCAGCTTGCCTGATTTTGCATATATTCTCGCTCGAGTAACCGTTGTCCGTGGCAAACGAAACGTCTCCCGACGAGCCGGCCGAATTTGACGACAATATCGAGCAGCGCGAATCAAATTTCTCCCCACCACCCACTCGATCGCAATAGCATATACAGGTCGCTTTCTCGCAACTACGCCGCAAAGATGTCGAACCTCAACTCTTGGGAAGATGACCCGTCGGCTCAGGACGAGAACCTCTCTCGTCAGGCCCAGCAGCAGCTAAACATCAATGCCAACCAGCAGCAGCAGGGTGGATTCCGCCCTGGCATTTCCTCCTTCCAGCCTGGTGCTTCGTCTTTCCAGCCAGGCGCCCAGTCTTTCACCCCTGGTCAGCAATATGGTGGCGGCTACGGCCAGCAGTACGGCCAGCAGCAGTACTACCAGCAAGGATACTACCCTCAGTACGGCCAGGGCCAAGGAGGACAGTCAGGACAGTTCAGCCAGTACGGCCAGCAGCAGCAGGGCTACGGCGGCAACTTCAGCCAAGGATACAACCAAGGACAAGGTTCGTTTGTAAATCGCTCGCCCACCCTTTCTGTGGCTTACAAATGATGCAGGATATCCCCAGTACGGCCAACAGCAGCAGCAGCAGCAGCAGCAGCAGCAGCAACCACAAGCTCCCAAAGCTCCCGCTGCCCAGGCTCCTGCGGCATCCAGCGCTCCCAAGCCCGTTGCTACGAAGCAGGGTGGCACCAAGGTTCTGAGCATCGGTGGTGAGCCCGCCAAACCCAAGGTCGCCAAGGTGCTCTCTATCGGCGGATCGTCTACCCCGGCCAAGGCTGAGGCAAAGGCCGAGCCCAAGTCTGAGACGAAGCCAGAGCCTACCGACAAGCCCGAGGCCGGCCAGAAGACCACGGCCGCAAAAGCCATCGAAAAGACCGGAGAGAAGACTACTGCCTCGAGCGGACGTACCTCGCCTTCGCCTTCCTCTGGCCGCTCGAGCCCGTCTGGCGAGAAGAAGGCTCAGCGTGATGTTGACGCCGTCGCCAAGGAGCAGGCCGCCGATGTCGACGACGAGACCCTCAAGGAAATTTACGGCAAGGAGCACATTAACGTCATCTTCATTGGTCACGTCGATGCCGGAAAGTCTACGCTTGGTGGTTCGATTCTCTATGCCACCGGCATGGTTGACGAGCGAACCATGGACAAGTACAAGAAGGAGGCCAAGGACCTTGGTCGTGAGACTTGGTATCTGTCGTGGGTTATGGATCTGACCAAGGAAGAGCGTTCCAAGGGTAAGACTGTCGAGGTCGGCCGTGGCTTCTTCGAGACGGAGAAGCGCAGATACAGTATCCTCGACGCCCCTGGCCACAAGACCTATGTCCCCAACATGATTGGCGGTGCCTCGCAGGCTGATGTTGGTATTCTGGTCATTTCTGCCAGAAAGGGTGAATATGAGACTGGTTTCGAGCGTGGCGGTCAGACCCGTGAGCACGCCATGTTGGCCAAGACACAGGGTGTCAACAAGCTCATTGTTGTCATCAACAAGATGGACGACCCCACCGTCGAGTGGTCGCACGACCGTTACCTGGAGTGCACAACCAAGCTTGCTCAGTTCCTTAAGGGAACTGGCTACAACCTGAAGACTGATGTGTTCTTCATGCCCGTCGCGGCCCAGACCAGCATGAACATCAAGGACCGTCTGCCCAAGGGCAAGGCTCCTTGGTACGGTGGCCCCTCCCTGCTTGAGTACCTCGACGGCATGACTGCTCTGGAGCGCAAGGTCAACGCGCCTTTCATGATGCCTGTCAACGCCAAGTACAAGGATCTGGGAACCATGGTCGACGGCAAGATTGAGGCCGGTGTTATCAAAAAGGGCATGAGCCTCGTTATGATGCCTCGCAAGCAGAACGTTGAGTTGTCTGCACTGTTCGGAGAGCAGGAAGAGGAAGTCCAGGTGCTACAGTGCGGTGACCAGGTTCGTCTGCGTCTCAAGGGCATTGAGGAAGAAGAAATTCTCCCCGGCTTTGTCCTGTGCTCGCCCAAGCGTCTGGTGCACTGTGTCTCCGAGTTTGAGGCTCAAATCAGAATCCTGGACCTCAAGAGTATCTTGACCTCTGGTTTCAACTGCGTGCTGCACGTGCACTCTGCCATTGAGGAGGTTACCTTCTCTGCCCTTCTGCACAAACTGCAGAAGGGAACCAACCGCAAGAGCAAGCTGCCACCCACGCACGCCAAGAAGGGCGACAGCATCATTGCTCGCATGCAAGTCATCGGTGGCGCTGGCGCTGTCTGCGTTGAGCGCTTCGAGGACTACCCCCAGATGGGTCGTTTCACGCTTCGTGATCAGGTAAATAACGAAATGACATGCCACAGGTGCACAAGGATGCTAACTTGGGATTCAGGGACAAACCATTGCCATTGGTAAGATTACGAAGCTAATTCTTGACGAGTAAATGTACGTAGCGACGGCGAAATTGAATGATATATGGGACACCAATAGGATGAATACACAAGAAGGAGGAGGAAACCAAAAGAAAAGCATTAAGCATCGCGTCGAGGGATAATGTTGCCAGGAGCATGATGATGGATGATTTAGGAAGCTTCATAGGTGACGGAAAAACGATTTTTTTTTTCAAGAATAGATGATGCAATGACAACTAGCCGAAAGTACATGCCGTGCGTGAGGACATGGATGGCGCAGCAGGACAGTGTGCGGGCGTTGAGCCGGTGGGGTGAAGTCGGAAGCGGAGCAAGTGACCGGAGCCGAGAGGCGGGACACAAGAAGGGACACAAGGCGGGAGAGTCCGCGACAGCACCAAATACCACACCGGGGGCCGGGAAATGAAGGGCTCGGCTCAGCAGGCAGATAAAACATGCGCAGCGAGTCTATGCAAGTCTTTCCTGTCTCAGGCTACATGACGTTTTGCCATTGGATGCTACGCTAGGCGGACTGGCAAGGGTTTGCTTGCCCCCATGTTGACGATGACTTCAATGACGAAATGAGCCACCACGAAAAAAGAAAGACAATCCTGGAAAAGCTGCATGACGGGCCCAAATTGAAATCCTCCCCCACGGACAAAATAGGAAGCAGTGAATGAAATGCGATAAATTGGGCTATGGGGGGCGTGGGTTTGACGTTCGGGAGGATGCGGGCAGTGTGCAATAGAGACCATTAAAAACGTAATGGGCGACGAGGGCCTGTATGGAGTGAGAGTGCCTGTGAAGACGAAAATGAACCGGGGGCCGTGATGGAATAGCAAAAACGCTGAGGCTCTGCCGTGAACCGAGACGGTCAAGGTCTAGCAAAGAACCCGCCAGACCCAGAACGGAGCGGGGAGCGGGCGGGGTGTGAGTGCGGTACCTGGCGACGGTGATGAGAGGCTCTGCCAACCGGAGGCCCATGCTGGTGGACTACAGTGGGTTTTTAGTGGCAAGGGGGGGTGTGCAGGAAGAGGACGAAAAGTGACCATTGAATTGAAAAAGATGCGATGCAACGCGGGACGGCAAACCGGGATGGATAGGAACGTGTGTTTTACGTTTTTGTTGTATATGTGTGCTTGGGGGGGATGTTTTGACATGTGCAAATGGTCAGGGCGGTAAAGCGCCGAGAAACGGGAAGGATGTTCAAGTGTTGCCCAATGGGGTAAAACAGGTTGAGGGCGAAGTGTTACGAAAATCCGATAGGGGGAATTTGGGAAAAGGAAGAAAAAGGGTCAGATAGGAGCAAATAGGAATCACAACGACGATTAAAGGTGTGAGAGAGACTGATGTCCCGACCTGCCCAGATGGACCAGGTTTCGGATCGGGACGGGAAGAACAAATGGGAAAAAGAACGATCAAGTTAGGCAACCGGGTGTGTGTGTAAGTGGAAGAGAGCCGCGCGATAAGGGGGGGGGGAGATACGCAAGGACACACGCGGTTGAGTTTCGACAGAGATAGGACGGATGATGGGCTCTTGGTTGTTATCAAAACGGAGGATCCCGAGGGAATACGGAAGATCCGGGTATAGTAAAACGGTGGGAGGGAGAAGGGTGTGTGTGTGTGTGGCTGCTGATAAAACGGTAGGCCAAAAACACCAAAACAGGCAAATTCAGGTACTTCCTCTACTCCATCGATTCGTGTGTGTGTGTATGTATGCCTGGTAGCCTGGCGTCGATACGGCTGGCGGGAGAGATTGGTGTGTGGACAAGAAGATTGAGTGTAGAGATAAGGAGCGGGTTCCTGGACCAGGCAAGCCAGCCGATGCGTGATTTTGACAGGCGGCGGGTGGAGGAAGGGAAAAGCTGGGGATTTGGCAGCCTCAGTCACCAAGGTTGTCCAAGTACAAGACTTTTTCACTCTTTTAGGGTAGGTTGGTGATTCTTCAGTGTTGGGTTGCGTGAGAATTTCATTGTACGAGGCGGGGAGAGGGGGGNACTTGGCGATGCTCTCTGGCATCTTTTCCACACACGTAGCTGAGTAGAGAACTGTTCTGCCCGAACCCAAAGGGAAGCAGGGTAGGTTGCAGTCGGGTAGAGGTGCATGCAAGTGGCGGATGACAGCTGCCGGAGGGTTTCAAGCTGCCGCTAGCCTAGTTGTAATGTAAATTGGAAAAGAAAGAGGTAGGATTGTGGCATCGTGATGATGTGGTACGGCAGGTGTGCCGTGTAAGTGCCGGATGGCTCTTTGCGGGATGCATCTTACCCGGGAGTCGTACTTGCAAAAAGCTTCCGGCCGTGCAACACAAAGAGAGTCAGTAAATAGACAAGGAGTTTAAATGAAAAGGTTATCGGGTATCGCGCAAATAAGAAAAATCACCAAAAAAAAGTTCCCAGCCGAAAAGCCAGCCCAGGCAGGCCTTGTGATGTATACATGACAGCCAGACAAGGTGTGTAGTGGTGGTGGCGTGCAGCGCTGAGCGACGGAGCTGGAAATAACCCTTGTTTCCCTTGGGCTTGCCCGTTTCGGAAAGTACATGGTCGCTGCACATCCTTTCAGCTGTGTGAATGTGAATAATGATGAGCCAATGGTATAACTACAAAAAGGCGGTAGACTTGCAATACCAAGAAAAAAACAAGGGAAGCGTGGCTTGCATAGCATACGTGCTAGCAGCAAGCCCAGGCTGTATGTAGAGCGCGCGCACAGTGGCGGCTTAGCTGTAGTGGCGAATGAATTATTTTCTCTGGTGTCTTGGTATTGAAAAAACTATGAAAATCCAGACCGTTTTAGATTTTGGGGCAAAAAAAAAAAGATACTACACGCCCTTGTGGAAAAAAAAAGAGTCACATTTATTTTGTTTTGCAGTGACATGCAGCTAACACCTGCATGCACATGGCCCCCCCCCCCCCCCCTTCTTGGATCCGGCCGCGCGGGCAAAGTCGGAGAGGCTAGCGCTGTAGGTCAAAAGGTCAGGTACAGGAGCTACCTGCACCCAGCCTCGTCGACACCACAGACGCGCGAGTACTGGTACCGGGCCCTGCACCGTTTGTGAAACAAAACTATGCGTTTTTATTTTATTTTATTTACAAGGTGTCATTACGGCAAAACGGAGCCGAGACGGGGGAGTACTTGAATGTCGTGGCCGATTTTCCACGATCCATGTTTCAGTCAATTTCGCCAAACCTCACATGTAGAGGAGAGAAAGACAAGGCCCAAGGCAAGTGAAAGCCGGCGCAAGCCGCGGTTATACGTGTTGGTGGTTTCAACTTGGCACAGCGGCCAGCCACACTAGCACCGTCTATCAATTTTCTCAAATTTGGTACATTTCTGGCCCAGTTTCCTAGCATTCTTTTATTTTAATCGATTTTAATTCCTTTCGTGAAAAGTCGGAACGGTATAGAGCCGCATACTTTCCCAAGTTTTTTTTTTTTCACCAGGGGGAGGGGGGTGTGCATGCAGCAAGAGCCCGCCTCCCCGCAAAAGCCAAGTCGCAAATGTTAGTGGACAACCACACTGTGACCGCCCCAGCTGGCGTCTGTTGCCAGGGGACAAGACCGCAACGGCCGCTGTAAGTTGTTCAGGCTGGGCGGCCTCTTGTAAGTTCCATCCTCGCCCGCAAAGTGCCGTTAAAAATGGTGCTATAATTTTCATTCAAGTTTTGTAGCACAGGTACGAGCTTTCGCCACTCGTATCTACGTTTTTTTCATCTAAAAAACTAGAGTATTTACGACTCGTGGACAATGTGTCCTTCTCGTAAAAAAAAAAAAAACAGGCAATCAACCAGCGCTGCCCGCCCCAAGAATNAGCCCCAGGNCAGAGGTGGCTTCAGACCCCACGACGGGCTCCGTAGCGGGCGCCACTTGGGCAGCGGTTGGCCCCTCCCCAGACTTTCTTTCTAATAAAGGACAAAAACCATGTTTGGTCTGAATTTTCTACCTGTGCACCCGGTCAGGTGGTCGGCTGGCATTTTTTTTTCTTCATGGGATTGGCGGAGAAGGACAGGAGTCGCGGGCTAGTCAACGCCCATTGTATTCTCGGTGACAGTGTGGTGCTCGTTCAACAGCGGGATGAGCGCCTCCCTCTTTTCTTCCTTCTTTTTTTTTATTAGGTTGATTTTAATTATTCCCTGTATTATACGTACCTCGACCATGGATCCTCAAAATTTATATAATTATTTTATAATTTTAATCTCGCCATGCCTCGTGGGTAGCGTGCATTTGCGTCGGTCAGGTCGAAATTGGGCGCATCGGATTAGGCCACTGCAAGGTACCTGAGGCTCCCTTTTCCAGGTACCTGCAAGGCCGCCCCAGCGGGGATGGAAGCACCTGCTGTTAGCAGCTAGTTGCTGCTTACACCCGATGCCACATGGGCAGCAAGGATTCTCTCTCTCTTTTTGACATTGATCAAATTTCAAAAAATTCTCGCCAGCCTTGTTCTCGTAATCTCCTACTCTTTTTCTTGATATGCCAATTGTAATCAATTACTGTTAGCTTTTTATTGCCGGGCTCTCTTGTCCCCTTGCTTGTTGGCAGATGCGCTGTGGAACCTCCCACGCGCCCCCCGGAAGAGGCGCCCCCTTCGGGTCGGCGGCCGTCATCTGACGAGCAAAAAAAGGGTGTCCAGACTGTCTAGGCCCGGGTCTGGACACGGCTTGCGTTTTCGTCGTCAAATCTCCTGCCAATTTTCTGCGCCTCCTCGTGATGATTCGACGGGGATTATTGTGAAACTACATGGCGCCCGTATTACATGTTGGTTTTCTTTTTTCCCCCGTGTCTGTCTAGTACCTACAGCTAGTCTCGCTTGTTACACCGGTCTCCGACTCGGAGCTCGTCATGACTCTTGACCTTTGCCCTCAAGCCTTTTGCTGTCAGATTCAAACTGTCTGAACTGAAGAAACGACCCACGCTAGCAAAGCCACGCTTGGCTCTTATACCATGCCACCACTGCAATGGAGATATCTGCGACGCCGCGGCATTGCCGGGCTTTGCCACGTACTTGTAGGCAATCATTTAGTTCAAAGGCGGCCGCCTTGGCCGAGCAACACGAAGAAATAAAATATACACCAAACCCAACTGGCTGCTCTAGCACCACACGGCCCGTCCTAGTGTATCCCAGTTGTGTGGTATTGGTGTTCTCAATCAGCTAGTCTCCCATTTCCCCGCGTCCCGGCTATTGGCCTGCGAATGAGATGACAGCCCCAGCCCAGCATCCTCCTTGCCCATCCATCACTAGGATGAACTAGCGCTAGCAGCTCCCACCGTGGCAATGGTAGTGGCATGATGGGCTCATGACGCCGACATTTGCCATTGTTCTCTGCCGGCTCCCCTCCCCCTTCCTATCCCTCTCCCCATGGTTTCGGGAAAACGGGTAGCGCAGTCTAATTAGTTCTCTCCTCCCGTCCCCTTTTGTTGGGGGGCCAGAGCAACTGTCAATGGCCTTCTAGATCGCCTCTTTCCGGACTGCCGGGTCGTTGAATACCACAGGCTTACTACATGTCTCGTAGAATCCCGGGAGAGTTTTGATAATCAGTCTAGTTACGGTGTAGATGGGCTGTTGGATGTTTTGTATATATATTACTTGAAGTCGGCACGATATCTGATTCCAGTTTTTAAGAAACCATCATCATCGTCACCAACTTGCATCCTCTGCTTTTATAACCTGCAGCTAAACAATCACCGCTGCTGCTCCTCCTCCTCCTCCTCCACCACCACCCGCCACTGCTTCAATCAATTACATCAGACGAGTAATCGCCTTGGGCCTATACTCTCTGCGTTATACTCACCCAACGCATCGCAACGCTGCTACCCGCTTTGCTCCATCCCACCACCGCAGGCCAGCCACTACGCGATCGATCCAGACGACCTCGACAGTCTCTCCTCCTGCCTACGATATCGATTTTCTTTTTTGGTGTTACGGCCTAAATTCTTTCAAGGGCTCAGCTGCCACAACGCCACGCCAGCTTCCCGACGCACTGCGACGATATTGCGTCCGTCGTTAACGACACGCCGTCGGCCCTTCTTCTTGCTACCATCGTGGACAAGAGTAACACCACCACCGCCTTGCATATCTGCGAATCCACCGCACTACTGTTTTGCGAAATTTTTAAAACAAAATAACAAAAAGAAAAGAAAAGAAAAGAAAAGAAATCGAAACAGACCAAATCACACGCCCTTTGCTTCTGCAGCACGCTATTCGCACAAAACGGCCCATATACGAGCCCGTCGAACAATACATTTCTGTCAACGGCTTGGGTTCATTCTCGGTTCCGATATAATATCGTGCCCCGGCGCCGCCTTGGTCCTCGCACAGCCCTGTCCACAGTCTGCCCACTGGGACACGGCCTAGCCTTTTTGGATATTTGATTTTTTTTTATTGGTTATTTTTTTTTCTTTTCTTTGGCGCCGCCCGCCCGCCGCACCACAAACCACCCCCGCAGGCACAAGTTTTGCCCTTTTCCCCCCGCCGCTAGCAGCTTTTACAACACGCAGCGCAAAACCGAAGGGACACCAACCGCATCACGTTGCTGCTTTCAGAAGCTGTTTTGCCCGCAAAGGAATTTTCTTTCATTGCTGGTTTTCGCGCCGTCTGATTCTTTACCAGCGGCCATCTGCTTCTGCCAATTTCAAATTCTTAAAAAGCCCGTTCTTGGACCAGACAATTACTTTTTCGCAAATTCTAGGTCCTCCCTCTGCTTGGAAGTTCGAACCCGGCTTCTTCCTCACCCTGGCAAAGACCACCCCCAAGCACACGCCTCTGCTGCTCTTTTACGCAATACAAACCTTCGTCTGGCACTAGCTACTCGCAAGCAGCCCATTAACCGCACACACCCCTCTCACACTTTTTTTTCTACATCAGGCCAGAGCCAGTCTCTTTCCCCCCTCCCAGTCAAATCTCCCGGCCGATTCCACACTGTGGAGCGCTGCTTGACTTCGTTCACCTCGTCCCCTCGAATACGTCCCGGAACAGCCTCTCTTCTTTCCCCCCTCCCTCTCTCTTCTTCCTTCCACACTCCCCGCTCCCGACTCACTCACACACAGACGCAACTCTACGTACCGTTTCAACCTGATCGTTGTCCAGTTCATTCTGCACACGCCCCCCTAATCCACACTTTCTCCTGCCCACCCTGGTCTACCTGCAGCCCCAATCACCTCTCGTCCATTATCCACTCCCACCCCGCTGAGTTGCCCCGGCTCAAGAAGAGTTCCAGGCAGCTGAAGATCCAAGCAATTCTTCCGTCACGACAGCAAAACTGAAAAAGCCTTGTGGAGGCCCTTTCCCGAAAGTACTTTAATAGCCATGGACCCCGTCCTCAGAACTGCTTCTCCCTATCCTGATCCTACAGTCAAAGGCCCTAGATCTGTTCTTCAAGCTCGTCGTCCGGATTTGCGCAGGAGTATGTCTGCCTCTCTCCATCACATGGCATCTACACACAGACGACTTGTGTCGTGTGCATGCCTCCAGCCTCCTGTCGCGATGCTAACACGCCTCTTTAGTGATTTCCAACAGTGTTAACAAGACTTCCCTCCACCCCGGTGGTGTTCAGTATGTCTTGTCCTGCGCGCATGTCATCCGTGACATCACTAACATCGTCCCAGGCCTCACCGCGAGCACACCGAGCTCGAGGAGGAGCTCCACGAGACCGCCCACATTGACTACGACCACGTCGCTATTGTAAGTGAAATCGCACATATAGCCGCTTCATGCCCGTGCAAAGCTTCAATGGCTAACATGCTTCTCACAGATTGCCAACCCCTCCGTCGCCGCTCTCTACGAAGATGCTCTGGTACGTAGCACAACATTACGACGCCGGCGCTCCTTGCCGAGTCGCCGCGCATCGTAAGCCATTTGACCTGCGACGCACGCAAGACTAACTTGTGACCCAAGGTTTACGAGACTGGTTCCGCCATCACCGACTCTGGTGCTCTGACTGCCTACTCTGGCGCCAAGACTGGCCGCTCTCCCCTCGACAAGCGAATTGTCCAGGAAGACTCCTCAAAAGATGACATCTGGTGGGGACCCGTCAACAAGCCCATGACTCCTGAGGTAGGTTCATTACATCCATGACTTTTTTTTACCCCTTCTCTTTGCCCCTCCGCTGCCGAGCTCTGGTTCGAGGCGCGGCACGCGACACAATGGGGCTTGCTGGGTGCATACAGCCTAGCTGCGCTAGGTCAATGCGGGTAGTAGTCTGCACCTCTGGGCTGCATTCTGCTCATGCGGCGACCATGCAGCTGGTCCGGGCTGGCCTGGCCGAGCAGCCGCATTTGCAGAGACTGTTCCCGGCCTGTCGCGGCCTGCATGGGTTTACCCTGGTTCTGCCAATTCCCTTGTTTTTCCTTGCCACTGCATGGGGTCGCCGATGATGCAACCCCGCATCCAACCATGCATGTGACGGGACCTGCAAGGTGCAATTCGCCCCTTGGCTTGCTTTTTGCTTTGGTGGCATTGCTCTGGGCCCTCGGCTCTGCTTTTTTTGCAGGTTGAGGTCTCGAGCTGTTCCGCTCCCGTCGCTGTCCCGCCAAACCGAAACAGCCGAGTATAAGCGGAGCACGGCGTGTCCTCGTGGCCGCTGCTCTTCCGACTCGTCCCGGCTTCTCGTTCGCGGGCCCCACCCATTTTGACCAATGAGCAAGCGTTCATTAGCCAACTGGCAGTTGCCGAATTGGGAAGTCACGAATGCTTTACTCACTGCCCAACACCACTCATATTGCTGTTCTTCGCGTTTCTCATTTCCAGCCGCTAACAACATGCACAGGTCTGGAAGATTAACCGCGAGCGTGCCGTCGACTACCTCAACACCCGTAACCGTATCTACGTCATTGACGGTTATGCCGGCTGGGACGAGAAGTACCGCATCAAGGTCCGCGTTATCTGCGCCCGTGCCTACCATGCTCTCTTCATGCGTAACATGCTGATCCGCCCTCCCCGTGAGGAGCTGGAGCACTTCCACCCCGACTACACAATCTACAACGCTGGTACTTTCCCTGCCAACCGTTACACCGAGGGTATGACCTCGGCCACCTCGGTCGCCATCAACTTCTCCGCCAAGGAGATGGTTATCCTGGGTACTGAGTACGCTGGTGAGATGAAGAAGGGCGTCTTCACCGTTCTCTTCTACGAGATGCCCATCAAGCACAACGTCCTCACCCTCCACTCCTCCGCCAACGAGGGTAAGAACGGTGACGTCACCCTCTTCTTCGGTCTCTCTGGTACCGGCAAGACCACCCTGTCTGCCGACCCCAACCGTGCCCTGATCGGTGACGACGAGCACTGCTGGTCCGACAACGGTGTCTTCAACATCGAGGGTGGCTGCTACGCCAAGTGCGTTGGCCTCTCTGCCGAGAAGGAGCCCGATATTTACAACGCCATCCGCTACGGCTCCATCCTCGAGAACGTCGTCTTCGACCCCGTCACCCGCGCCGTCGACTACGATGACTGCACCCTCACCGAGAACACTCGCTGCGCCTACCCCATCGAGTACATCTCCAACGCCAAGATTCCTTGCCTGTCCAACAACATGCCCACCAACATTGTCCTCCTGACCTGCGACGCCCGCGGTGTCCTGCCTCCCATCTCCAAGTTGGACCGCAACCAGACCATGTTCCACTTCATCTCTGGTTACACCTCCAAGATGGCCGGTACCGAGGACGGCGTCAACGAGCCCCAGGCCACCTTCTCCTCGTGCTTCGCCCAGCCCTTCCTGGCCCTGCACCCCATGAAGTACGCCAAGATGCTTGCTGACCGCATCGAGAAGCACGGCGCCAACGCCTGGCTCCTCAACACCGGCTGGGTCGGCGCCGGTTTCTCCCANGGGCGGCAAGCGTTGCCCTCTCAAGTACACCCGTGCCATTCTCGACGCCATCCACAGCGGCGAGCTTGCCAACGTCCAGTACGAGAACTACGACGTCTTCAACCTGCAGGTCCCCACCAGCTGCCCCAACGTCCCCGACGACATGCTCAACCCCAAGAAGGCCTGGACTGCCGGTGCCGACAGCTTCGACGCCGAGGTCAAGAAGCTCGGCAGCCTCTTCAACGAGAACTTCAAGAAGTACGAGTCTGAGGCCACCCCCGACGTCATTAAGGCCGGCCCCGTCGTCTAAGCGGCAGGTGCTGGTGTCTATGTGCGCGCAAACACAAACACACTCTGCATACGCCGTGACGGCTAGAACAACAGAACAGATTGATGAGGCCTTGAAGAATTTTAATATTTTTCCTTTGTTGAACCATTTCCTATGAATTGTTTGGAAAAGGATGGGAACTCGGCGTTCTTGTTTCATTTACACTACTACCTAGTGCAAGATAGAATGGCGCTGCCATGAATACAAATTTATGACCACTTTTTCGACCATGCTTGTGAATATATTTTGCTAGGCACAAGGGGGACAAAATACATTACCAGCTATTAGGTGTATTATATACCAGTTCTAAAGTAATACCACTTTTATAGAAAAAATAAATAAGTCTTTACTATTTTTTTATATATTTAGTTATTCTAATATACCTTGTATGTTTTATCCTTCTAATATTTCTTATAATTTTTATTATCCTTGTATCGCCTCAACCGGCGGTCCTTTTTGTCCCCCGCCTTGCTCGGCTACTACCATTCTGCCAAAAGGGGGACATATGGATACACATCTTTACTTCAGCCGCGAAGCACAAATGATCTGCATACTCAGCTTCAGCCTTGAGAAGCTAGGATCGCTGACCACCACCAAGAAGCTAGCCCCATGCAGTCATCATCTTATTTCAATGACGACCTAGGGCTGCTGCATATTACTGTTAAACATTACATGTAGATGTCACGACTTGAAAAAAAAAAGCATCCCGAAAATGAAAAGAGAAATAATTTTCAACAGAAATCTCTCGATTAAGGGTATATATACTGTTTTCCAAAAACAACAAGATATTTATGAGACTCTCGATCCTTCTCTTATCCGAAAAATGCCAACAAAAAAACCTTAAACAACACCAAAACTTTTTCTTCCTCTTCTTCGTTCATCGCTATGCAGGATCATACAGCGTATATGCAAAGAATGTATTTACTTGTGTTTGACGGTAAATACAAATAGTCTCTTCGGACAGGTAAATATGTATCCGTCACACCTCCATCCTACCACGCGAGGTAGATGAAGGCGTGGCGCAGAATGATATGCTTCTGTGGTTTGTAAAGCATGCGCAAAATGTGTATATGCAACAATGCGCATGTCTAGTAAGTGTATACAAAGTGAGGGTTCTCCCTGTCGGTCATGTTGGCCCAGACCTCGGGTGACTGGTACGCGGCCTCGTTCTCCTTGGTCTTGTCCGCACGGCGGCGGTTCATCCAGACGTAGTACACGAAAAGGAGAAACGTGATGAGAGCGCAACCGGCTTGCGTGCCCATGACGGCCAGCTTGGCAGGGCGGAAGTCAGGGGCGTCGCGGGCCTGGAAGGTCTGAGGTCCAATGATGTTGCCCAGGGAGAAAGAGCCGGAGATGACGGCGCAGGCGAAAGCACGCTTGGTGGCACCAGCGACGTTGACGACGGTCCAGTTGTAGAAGATGGCAAGAGGAGCGACGACGGCGTTGACCAGGTAGATACCAGCGAGGATGCCGGAACGGTTGGTCGTGGGGAGGAAAGACATGAGAGCACCACCAATGATGGCAGGGATGATGCAAGCAATGATCCATGCCCAGCGGTGGGAACCGTGGCGGATGCCATAGCCGACCATGAGGGTGAAGAAAATGCTGACGACGCCCGAGGGCATATTCATGAGAGCGGCCTGCTTGGGAGAGTACTTGAGGTTGCGGATCAGGGTAGCCGAGTAGGTGGTGACAACACCGCTCGAGACTGACAGCAAAACAACAGCGAGAAGCAGGAGCCAGATCTGGGGGTCGAGCACGGCCTCAACAATCTCCTTGAAGCGGAACTTCTTGGAGGAAATGCCGGTCTGGTTAACGGAGACGTGCTTCAGAAGCGCAATCTTCTCAACGTTGGAGAGCCAGCTGGCTTGCATGGGAGTATCAGGTAGCAAGAAGATGACGCAGAGGCCAACAGCGACAGTGATGCAACCGAGGGTCACAAACATGGTTCTCCAACCAGTAAGTGAGGCACCAGCGGTGATGTGCTGGAAGCCGTACGAGATGGCACCGCCGAGGATCTGGCCAAGGCCAAGACCGAGGTACCAGAAAGAGAAACGCGGTGCTTGCTCAGACTTGGTGTACCATTGGCTGCTGATGAGCATCAGAGATGGGCCGATGGTGGCCTCAAAGATACCGAGGAAGACACGCGAGACAAGCATGGTCTGGTAGTTGTGGGCAGCAGCACCGCAAGCAGTGGCGATGCCCCAGAGGGTGACGTTGAGACCGAGCCACTTGGCGCAAGGGAAGACTTGGAGAAAGTAGATGTTGGGGATCTCGAAGCAGAGAAGACCGACAAAGAGGTAGGTGGCAATGTTGGAGAACTCGTTGCCCTTGGGGTTGAAGTGCAGGTCCTTGGGCAGGCCCATGACGGCGGCATAGTTGTAGATGACCTTGTCGAGGAACTGGAGCGTGTAGCAGCAGAACATCAGAGGCACAATGCGCCAGTCGACCTTGCGGCGGAGGGAGGAGAGGTTGACATTGGCAACCTCGTTCTCGTCGACAGGGCCGACGCTTTGGATGAACTTCCAGGCATTGTCAACGCCAGAGCCGGCGGACTGCGGGCGATCAGCTCTCTCGTGCTTGTCCGAGGCGCTGGAGGAAGAGTTGGCGCGGACGTCGACGTTGCCGGCCTTTTCGGGATCGGGGTTGGTAGACATGATGTTTGGACGAATAGAGGAAGCGGTTTGCAGTAGAGAGTGTAGAGGATGCTGGGAGGGCTGCGATGAAGTTGCGCAGAGGGGTGTACTTGGTTGGCCGCGAAGGGCAGAAACAGAAGTGTGGGTATAAGTAGAGCAGAATAGAAGAAGAAAGGAGTGATCCGGAACAGGTCTCTGGGAGGACGCGAGAGACTCTATCCTGCAATCGCCCGGTGCTTGACAGATTGGGGAGGGGGAATCTGGATGCAGGACAAGAGACGAGTCGAAGAGGAGGATCCGGGACGCATTAAAAGCAAAACGTCCGCCACGCGTGCGCACGAGGGTCTCTGGCTCCCACCTGGGCGAGAGCTCAGATAAAGTTGTGCACCCAGGCCCGCACGCCCTTGTCTTGGTCCTGCTTGCGCTGCCGGACCACCC
>JANAKD010000133.1:0-34544 GCA_027627215.1 Lecanicillium saksenae | reverse complement strand
ATGGCGGCGTCGGCTCCGTATCCTACGTCGACCACATACCTGGCGCTGTCTACCGTGACAATGAGGCACATATGCGACCTGGCCACGTGGCGATTTAGCAATCATATAGAGACGCGGAACGTGGCGTGCACTCACCAGCCTGAATATCTGAGCCCGCCAGCGCGTACGCGACCGCCGACTGTAAGTACCGAATAGCCCAGACCACGAAGGAGCGCGGCGAAGAGGGCATTCAGCTCGACGCAAAAGCCTCCTTTGCTGCGTACGACGACCTTGTCGAAGAGATCATCGAGATCGATCGATAGCTCGTGCGTGGGGTTGTAGTGAATGCCGACAGTCTCAAAGGGTACACGAGCAATGTGACGAAGCATTAACTGCTCAAGCCGACGCAGAGGATCCGAAGCGTGCTTTGACTTGGGATACTCGATGTGCTCCAGGAGCCGATCGAGCTGCTCCTCAGTGAGTGACATTTTCGGGACAGATTGTAGCGTTGTCATTGTGAGTGCTGATGGAGGAAATGGCGGAAATTCACGATCAAGGAGTCGTAGGCGAATGTATTCTTTATATTACTGGCCCCTCATAAAAAACGCGCGTTATTGAAGAGGCGGATTGACCAGTAGCCGTGCTGCCAGTCTCGAAGCTGTCAGCGCTGTGCGGCTGTTCGTTGTCGTGCGAAATGGCAAGCCCGAGTGGGCCAGAATTAAGCCAGGCCACAAACTTACGCGAACCGAATAACCGGAAGTGAGTTGATATTGACGGAAAGAAATGTTTACTGTCATGCACCATCTCTAATCCAACGGCCGTATTTCAAAGCATTTCTCCACCCCACTCGGCTCGGGTGATGCGGGATGGCGGCCGTCGGTGCTTGCAAGCGCCGGCCGGTACTGGTTCGCGCCCCGAGAAAAGACTTCGGGACGGCGGCCACACAGGAACTATGCATATGCTGCATAAAAGATTTACAGGGAGACAGCTGATAGCTATTAATCATGAATGATTGGCTCGCTAAGTAGGTTTAATACGTCGCAGAATCTAGTTATGCGAACTGTAGCTAACTGCGCATAGATTGACCAGATCTAATCATTGTTTAATTAACGGTCAACTTCATCAAATCCAGCGTGATTTCGTCCGAAGTGAATCCTAGCTTCTTCGCGATCGCATCGCCGAACTCGCGCGGCACGACGGCTGGCGACTTCCACTTCTTCCCAGGGTACTTGGCCATCACGGCGCGTAGAAGCGCCGTGGCCTGTCCCTTGCCTCGAGCTTCTGGCACGACGACCAGCGATTGCAAGCTGACCGTGTCCTTGCTGTCGTCTTCTGGATCTGAGATGGCGCAGTACGCCTGGCCAAGCTTGAAAGCCCGGCTGTTTTCCGGGCTGGTCGCCAGAGCGAACTGATGCCACATCTGCCAGGGCATCTCTGCCGCCGCACCGTATCTTCTGGTCAGCTCAAGGACTTCCTGTGGCGTGCTCTCTTCCAGCGGAAGCTGTCCATCCTCCAGGGACATCTCGTCGGTTGGCACATCTTTCTTCCAGTGGCCCATCTGCCGCACCACCTCAAACCCGGCCTTTGTGTAAAGTTTGATCGCCGCTGTGTTCAGTGTGATGACCTCTAGCCAGATTGTGTGGGTGCCTTCTGCACGCGCCGCCTCCACCATGGCCTTGATGAGCTGAGAGCCGACACCTTTACCCGCCCAGCTCGGTGTGACACCCATTCCGGCTAAGCGAGCGTGCCCGGGAAGATCGTCGCGGTAGGCCATGAGACAAAACCCAGCAGGAGTGTCGCTCCCCTTCGGAGACGCGACCAGGCTACGCTGCATGGAGATGCAGTGGTTCGGCAGGTAGCTCTCTAGCTGCTCTGGTGTCCACACAATGGGGTGGCCGAAATAGTCCGCAAAAGCCTCGTTGGAGCATTTTGCAACTTCCGCGATGGTATACTCGCTCCCAGATTTGATATCCATGTTGTTTAGCTTTTCTGTGCCACAAAAGGAAAGGAGAGCAGGTCAATGAAGTCGATTGCGGGCCATCTTAACTCGGCACCGGGACTGGGCGCTATAAGTAAAATATTTGCGGTTCTAGTACCCGGCGTGCACGCAGCCGAGCCTCGTTGCTTGCGACACCCAGAAACGAGACACGTAAGTCGCCGATCAGATGTTTCTGGGATATTTACAAGCTAGGAGGCAAAAAAGTCTTGGCTGCGCGGGTTGTTGATCCAAGAAACCAGCTTCCGCTCCACTCGAAGCATCTAGTGACTCACTCGGCCACGTCCACGGAACCAGGCAGACGGGAATATTTTTTACCACCACGGAAATCATAATAGATGGAATGGGTAGTCCAGTTTCGGAATTGATACGTTCCACACTCTAGACGGAAATGAAGTATCAATATTATACCATATCGGTTGGGCTTCAATATCCAGTGTAATGGCGCTTTTGCCACGACAATTTGGCAGAGCCTGACGCCGTTAAACTTGCGGAATTATGAGAGCCAAACCTACCGTAAATAATATATAGTTTGCCATTATCAGGCAAATATCTAGGTCGTTTTACACCCGCCTTTGATCCGGGCCGCCGCATTGCTGGTCCCTCAAAACGTTCCTTTCGGGAATGAGGTTACCGCACTATACATACCTATATTTACTTCTGGCAGCTGCGTAAACATATGAAAGATGATTGTTATTAGATCTGCAAAAAAAGCATACAGCAAAGCTGACGTTATTTCACCTGTATAAGGAACGCCTTTTCCCACACCTCTGCGTCCAATTTGCCCTAATATGATATTGCGCGGCACATGCATGAGAGAGGCGGCGTCTATGCTGCGCTAGCGTATTGCATTTCTACCAAAATCAAGAGGAAACCAAGCCATTAGTAGAAGTAGGTCTTTGCCCAAGTCTCACCCGAGGAGCTCGCGAGTCGCTAAAATGTACATCTTCTGCCGAGCGTTAGACTAAAGTTTGGCGGCATATACAGCTAATGGTGCAGAAGTATGAAGGTATTTCTCGGCCATCATTAGATGTCATCCCGGCTGACACCGGGATTGAGCTCCTCCGCCATCTAATCGGCGCCAAATTCTCCCAACGGCCTGCCTAATAAAGCCCGACCTCAGGCTTAATTTTTAAGGCTTGGTTGCATCGCATCCGAACCCGGGTCTGCCGCAGCAATCGGGGCTTGCTCCGGTGCTTATGTGGATAGTAGATCCAGGGGAAAAATTATTACATGTGAGTGGACGCTGGAAATGTCGCGCTAGTGCGTGGCCATCCAGATGTAAGACGAATGTGATTCGATATTATACGCACCAAGGCAAGCGCATGGACCAATTCGGCGCTGATGCCCACATCAGACGGTCGCTGCCCCCGGCCAATTCGCCGGTATTTTCGGTCTGGCCTGAATTAAATCTGGAGGAAAAATTTGAAGGTTACTTACGCGGTGTTTAATGCTGATCAGGTTGCATTGAATCTGGAGATTGGCACGGTAGTCGGTAGCAACAAAAGGCCGTGAATTCGCCGCCAGCGTGATATTAAATACCTGGGTTTCCTGAAATTTCAAGATCCGGAATATCAAGCCTCCAACTTGAATCTTGAGATTATTTAACCACATCTACGACATCTTCTCTTTCACCATGCACGGTATCGCTGCTCTAGCAAGTGCTCTCACGCTTGCCGCCTCGACACAGGCTTCACCTCTTGCCGCCCGCCAGGCTAATGATGTTGCCAATGACTGGGACAAGTCTAGCTGCGCAGAACTTGCAGTGATCTTTGCTCGAGGCACCTTTGATTCTGGGTAAGAACAAAGCAGTTTTTACTTGCTGCTACGTTATATCTGACTAGATTGTAGAAACATTGGAGCTTGGGTTGGACAACCCTTCCGGGACGCTTTGTACTCCAAGATTGGTGCTGGCAAGGTTGCCTTCCAAGGTGTCAGTCCTCAAGACTATCCTGCCAGCCTGGATGGCTACATCGAGGAAGGTGGTTCTGAGAGTTGCGCCGTCAGCCTTGGCAAGGCAGTCGAGCGCTACTCTGCGCGCTGCCCTTCCGCGAAGATTGTTATCTCCGGATGGAGGTAAGATGAAACGCCTGCAACGAAATCCGAATGAAATTTCCTAACATCATGTCTATAGCCAAGGTGCTCTTTGTGCCCATAAGAGTCTTGACGCCTCCAAGGCTCTCGTCAACGCCCACGCGCGTAGCCAAGTCATCGCTGTCACCACCTTTGGCGACCCCGTTCCGGCCTGGTCTGATACCATCAACTTCCCCGCGCTGCCCAAGAACGCGAAGCTGCTGTCTTATTGCGAGACTAACACTCCGGACCCTCTTTGCACCAACCCGCTCGAGGATTGGCCACACACGCCCAAGGCGTTCATCGAGAAGCTCGACGCGATGTGGCACGACTTTAGCGATGCCGACCTGAACAGCGCGCAAAAGGCTGCCATCGGTGACTTGATTGTGCAGTTAATCAGCCAGGCCAAGAGCAAGATTGGCAAGCTCGGCAAGGATATCCTATCCGGCCACATCCGTCACTGGATGCTCACGCCTGCGCACTTTTTGTACGGCCTTGGCCAGCATCCTATGACGGAACAGGCTGCAGACGATATCGCACGTGTCTTCCAACAGTCGAAGTAGACAGATGCTAAAAGTTGTCACGAAATGTATGATACTGGCGCAATAACTTGACTTTTTATTATCTACTCGTATCTCATCCATAGCTGCGCGGGGCTTCATAGCAAATCACATGTACATTTTTTGTCTCCTTGACCTGCTTCGCTTTAATGTTTTGATGTTTTGATGCTTCAATGACTCATTTCCCTTACCAGTCTTCTCAAGACTTTGCGCGAAGCTCCTCGGGGCAGTCTGGTTGCACGAAGGGGTGGGCCTTCTGGAACGCGGGGTGCTCGCTCAAGTTACCAGCGATTTTTTTGACCGTCGGGTAAGGGTCAAGGCTGATGCTGAAGCGCTCAGCACCCCAAACAGCAGGCATGAGGTTGATGTCCGCAATGGTAATATCGTCGCCAACCGAGTATTTACCAGCGACACCCTTGGCGGTTTCTTCGTATGCGTGCAGGCCGTCTTTGATGAGCTCGATGCTCCACTCCTCGGCATTTGCGTTAATGGCGCGCAGGCGCTTCAGGATGCGCAGATTCGTGACAGGCTGGATATCGTTGGCGACGATGTCGGCGAGAGCCCGCGCAATCGCACGTAGCTTGATGTCGGTGGGCAGCAGGGGCACCTCCGGGTGCTTCTCGTCGAGGTACTCAATCGCAGCATTGGACTGGCCGATGCGCAGGTCACCATCTTTATGGCAGATGAGAAGCGGCACGGTGCCAGAGGGGTTCAGTGCGCGGTGAGCATCGGATGATTGTTCGCCTTTGAGAAGATTGATGTAGGAGGACGTGTATTCGATGTTCTTGAGGTTGAAGGTGATGCGCATGCGCCCCGAGCACGACGAGCGGAAGTATGTGTAAAGTGTATAGTCTGGCATTTTCACGCTTGCTTTCGTCGAGCAGAAATATGAGCAATCTGGTCAATGGAAAACCTCGAAAGCTGCGAGCTCACACTATGATGAATGATCTGCCATTATTTGTCGAAGGCGGGGTCCTAGCCATGAGCTCCGTACGTAACCGAGCTGCGGTTCCGGCTTGCCGGAGCTGATTCCGCTAATTAGTCCTAATCGGGAAATCGCTTCCCACCCATCCCTTTGAGTGCTCGAAGGCTCCGCGCAGGTCACTAACCAGGGGTTTAGCCAATCATACCACGCGCTAATAAAAGGTACTTAATTTTATTAGGGAAGCTCACTATGATAGAAGTCCCAGCAATTTCCAGTGGTACAAAGAGCTACATCACATTTATCGCACCCGTACACCGTTTGGCGGCGTTGTTGATTCTGGCTGAGTGACGAGAGCACGCCTCGCTGCCGGCTTTGTGACCTCATTTGGCCTGCCTTTATGCCTTTACAGGCGAGGCACGCTGCCTTTTTCCCTCGTCGGACAGAATTATGCTGTGCTATAGGCGTAATTGTGTCGCCAGCTCGAAATCTCTGCCGTGAGCTTCCTGTATTCCCGTACTCGTTGAATAAGGCGTCAACAAGGTGCTGCCGCCACGCCCTTTGGCTCTCAAAAGGCCTCCAATTTGTTGATTTCTTCTGTAGTAGATAGCTATTGATAATAGCAGTCTCTAGAAGGAAGCTCCACGCAATTGCCTGCCAATTTCCCATAGAAACGCGGTGGTCTTGACTACTTGAGGCCCGCAGCTGATCACCAATATCTACAGCACCCATAAAGTCGTTATAGGCGGCGCCAAAGGACGGGACTTCAAGGATTTTGACTGATTCCTCACCAAATATTTGCTGTATCGGCCGTGCACGAGGTTGTGCTGTTGTCGGCCGGCGCCGGACGCGTTGCTCGAATTCGTCGCCGGTAAAGACGGTAGAAAGCATAAGTACAAGGGCATTATCCTTCCAGGCAATTTGGTTAACCTAGAACGCGTTTATTAGTAAATTTCCTATGAAGTTAGATAGAGAAATACCTGATGATCTAGCGTAGGCACTGTATGAACCTCATTGTGATACCAGAGGTTAACACCGCGTGTATCATTTTTCTTAGCCTCAATAAAGCCTTTGAAGATGCCTGAATTGGTACGGCAGGTACCTATGGCTCCAATATTCTGGTGGTGAAGAGCGAGGAAGAGGCTCGGAGAAGAGAAGAGGTTATCAAGGAAGACGTGATATGTCGCTTTTGGCAGTGGTTGAATAAGGGAAATGACGACAGCTTGTGTCGGGTTGAGCTTGATAGATCCTGAAGCTGTTCTCTTGCGGCCTCTTGAAGCCCGTGGCTCTTGACTTTCAAGGTAATCAAAGGAGGCCTTAGGTGTGTGCCACAGCCAGTGGAGGAAATACCCAGCTTCAGCTAGAACCCAGATTTTAAAGCCTGTGGGTGTCGGTTTAGTAGGAATTGTGACCGTCTGTTTCGAGCGCCCTGTGAAGCGTACAATACACTCATCAGCAGCTAAGTTTGTGCCTGGTTTATAGAGGCGAAGAGAGGCTTCCTGGAGGTGTTTTGACCACTCATTGACGATAGAGAACGGGCGAGGTAGCGAGGTTTCTTCAGAGGCACAAATTCGAAGCTGGCGATGAAGGAGATGGAAGCGATGAAATGTGAGGAATTTCTGGATTATATGTGTTGGGCGATTTATTACTGGCGAAGAAGTCTCCCAATAGCTTTGAAGTCGTCTTTCTGTATGAATTGACATATAAATCATACATGCAAGCCAGAGATAAACTTCTGGCACAGTAGTTGGCTGCCACTTATTAATGCGAGCATTCCTTTTCTTTGGCCCAACTGGCCCCCGCCTAGCACCTTTATTTGTGTACCTGACCCAGGAATTTACTAGCGAATCGCTTATAAATTCCTTGAATAGTGACAATGGCGTTGGTGCGTTATGTAGAGGTTGAGGCTCGTGATAAGGCACCTTAAGCGGCTCAAAGTAGGTGCCTTCTTCCTCCACAGGCGGCTGGGTCGGTCGGTAGGTGCTATCAGCTGGCTGCTCTCGTTGAGCTTCATCCAGCCGGATAAAAAGCTCTGTGTCACCTGAATATAGAAGGAATTGGCTCTGACTACCAGCCATTGTATTGAAAATGAATTTATTTGTATGGAAATCACAGCAAAACGCGTTTTGTTATGGCAGCTACCTTGGTAACGCGTACCTCGATGTACCATGCTAAAAGTGGGGCGAGTGACTTGCGGAGCCTTCGAGCACTCAAAGGGATAGTTGGGACGAGATGTTCACAAGCGCAGGAGATGCGAGATCCAGCATATAAAACAGTGGAATTGAGAATAGAATAGAATGTTGAACGAGGTGTTCGAAAGAGGAAAGAGGTTATTTCACTGGATCAGCGGCTCAAAGTTTGACACTGGCATACTAAATGTAATCGCGCCCGCTTATGTTCGTCTTGTGCCTGAAAACAGAGGGAACATGGAATGACAGCCGTGAGACCTCCTTTTCAACGCAAAATTTGCTTAGTTCTATGCCACAGCTCAATTAGTATCTTTCTAACTAATGATAGCGTATGGCGCTCATTTACAGCCGACTGTGGCGGAAGCCAAGCATCTCGGCGCCAAGTGCCAATTGTTAAGCCATACCAACTGCCCCTGCATCGGAAGCTCGCGATTACGCTCATGTGTGATAATATTCCCGGAAATCTAGATATATATGTTGCCAAGAAGTGGCGAAAACGTCTTAAGTATTGGCGCAACGGTGACGGGGAGGCTCGATTCGCACAGCACAATCTCGCAGCCTACCTGTGTCGGTAACCAATCAAGCTTGTATCCCGTGGAGAATAAGGACAGTGGTGGAATCAAATAAGAAGAGGTAGAATATATACAATTTTATTGAGAAACGTACAAACGTCGTTTCGTAGAAGCCAGCCTACATCCGAGAGATCCGAAAGATTTCCAATGTATTCAGCTACGTTCCCGTTTACTGTGCCATTACTTACCAGTTTGCACACCTGAACAGTCGAGATTCCAATATTCAAGGACTTGTAATGTTCAACTAGTACAAATAATTTACCCTATAGCATATTCTGTGGTATCTGATCCTGATTTAACCCGCCAGCTCAAGGACGTCCCATTTGCCGTGCTCGGCTGACCGATATTCCAACTTGTTTTAATACTTCGGCGAACTTAGATTCATATCAATATCACGACATGCAAGATATAGGATTCAGCATAAAATTCCATGTTCACTCACAGCAAAATACTCAAGTAAGGCTTGGAGCACGGTGTTACTAGGGTCCCATTCGGCTACCCTGGCGTTAGCCTTCCCGGCCGTGGGCGCAGCTCCAACGCATATGAGCGGAGAACAGCACGCGCAATAATGTCTTCAAGCACGCAATATTAGCCATGGCGATGGTCCGAATAATGGAAGGCGATGTCCCTAAATGAGAGGCTGGGCACAAGACAGGGGCCAGAATTTGCAAGGACGCGCCGTCCCCGAAGTCGCGACAGAAACTCGCGGGTTGGCCAATGGTCGCAAATTGCGACGACAACTATCATCTTATCGGTCTCGGATATGCCGAGTTCGAGACTTTTAATGGCTTTCCAGTCATTCAATAAACGCCTCCGGCCAATATTGGCGCTTCACGGACGGCAGAAGCATTAACGTTGACTAAACCATGATGCTGCATCAGGGCCTGCATGTTGGACTCGATACAGACACCGAACCATGATTGCGCAACGATGTAAAGAGGGAATTACAACCTAAGAGTGGCGATCAGCACGCGACATTGACCTGGCCCAGAGCTTGGCGGCGTCATTTCCGTCTCGCCGTTGTTCTCTCCTCGTTCGCCCTACCGTATGCTACCTCTTTTAACGCAGGGATCAACTGTAACTGCCGGTTGAGCATCTAGAGCCCTCAAAAATTAGCCATATTCGTGCTGAGCGCCTGGACCGCGTATTCCGGCTCCCACTGTGAGGCTGAGACAAGAGCTGTTGGCGTGATTTGCACTTCTTTCCCGCGTAACCTCCGCGGTGCAACCATCAACGAGGCTCGTTTCCGCGCGCGGTTCACTTTTCGTGAGTAAAGAAAATACATTCTAAATGTCGGGGTGTGACGACACTGCTGCGGTGATAGCATCGCACCCTGGTCAGCTGAGCAACTTGGCAAGCCCTATTCTGCGACCGTCGCTGCAGCAGGGTCAGGCGGAGATGCGAGATTGGGCTGCAAGATTTTCGCTCCGTACAGTAGATCCTGTCGGACCATCGCCAGCTGAAGCCGGCATAAGCTCATTTTCTTCCTGGTCGCCATAGCTGCAGAAGCCACGAGGTAGCGTGCTTGTGGATGTGGATGATGCCGTTGCAGCCAGTGCTTAGCGGGCGCGATGGGGGGGAACCGGCTGCAGGCGGACCGTGTTAACAGGTTCGACTTTGCGATTTTCAAATTTCATGATATTTTGCGTATTCTGTCACTCCTTCTCGACATAGCAGTGTCTCTGCTAGTGGCATTCGTGGCGCTGGCTAGCTTCCCTCTGGCCAAGAAAGAGTTTCAAATAGCTTGAAGACGTTGTATATTAGGTCGATGGCGTAACTCTAGTCATCATCCACAGTGACAGACTGATCTCACATGGGAAAAAAATTTACCACAAGACATTTAGGGCAGTATCCAAGGCCTCAAACTTTACAAGGTCCCGACGCAAGCACAAACTCTCGACACACTCTGCAATGCACCCTCGTATGGGAGATAAAAAGGGAGCAAAGTGTGAGAGCCTTACTGGCCCGTCATGTATACGCCGATCATCCGCAGGCGCCCACCTCAGTGCGTGGCTGGCTCAGTGCAGGATGACGGGAAGTACGGGGGCCATCCACATCGCGGGCCCGTATTGGTAATAGGTGCGGTGGCCTCTTATCAGTCGTGCGCTGTCTACCTCTAAAGTCGGAATTCGAAGAAGGCCTCTCTCCTCTCGTCGCCCCATCTATTGCCAGTTGACGGGCTCTCAAACAATGAGAGGCTAAACTAGTTTTGTGAATGCAGCTTAAAATGTGGGGTGAGAGCGCCATTCATAGCCATCTCTTGACGTTGACGCCATTTTGGGTAAATCTTACTCGCGCATTTCCCCAGAGCCTCTCTGGCACCAGGCGGCAGCGGCCCCCTAAAAATCCACGCGCTCGCCAGCAGGGCCTGCAAGCACGCAATTCGGTGGCTCGGTCGGCATCATTGCCATGGAGTCCACGCCTTAGCTGGAGAGACTCGAGGCGGGCTGGCATTTACCCAGTAGGAAGGCCTAGCCTTTGCGTACCCCAGAAGTCCAGCCCCGAAAAGCCCTGCGTCAGTGTCTGTGTGCTGTCGGCCGTCCCTTGGGCTGAGTTTTTGGCATGGCAGACCAGGTGGAATCTGGATTCGTCGCTTGGCGCGGACTCACAGAAATCAGCCAGGAAAGCCACCGGGGCTTTTAAAAAATTGGACATTTGGAAGCTGGTTCTGCGTTATGCGTCCAAGAAGCTTGCGTCTGGTCCACACGTGCTCCTCTTCTTGTGCTTTTTCCCGTGATGTAGATTTGTTATATGAACTTGGCATGACCCGGCTGCAGGACAGACCTCCCTCGACAATTACGTGCTGACGCAGTCGCAAGCTCTTGGCCGGTTTTCCACTTTAGTACTATAGCCCCGGTCCGACAAGACTATTTCCTTGTCCAGCCTTGGAGTTCCTTGGCTTTCTTCTTTCACATCTGTTTACTCTTGAGTAGTGGAAATATCGACATCTATACCGAAGAAGTCGGGTGAACCACGCGCACACCTTCGCCATGGCCAGCATCAAAGAGCGCCTGCAACGGGCCTTTGACTCGCAGCATTACGAAGCCGACGATGACATTCCTTCCATCTCCAATGCGGACCTCTTTATCGAACGCGAGCCTACAGTCGCCGAATTTATCCAGGAGATCACACCCTCGCCGCAAGCTGTTGGCCGCTACATTTACAACCTGTTTCCTTTTATTCAGTGGATTGGCAAATACAATGGCGTCTGGCTCATTGGTGATCTTGTTGCTGGTAGGATAAATTCTATGGAAAGCAGCTGATGCTGGGAGCAAACGACTGATCTATTTCAGGTATCACCGTTGGAGCCGTTGTCGTTCCTCAGAGTATGGCGTATGCCCAGCTTGCACAGCTCCCCGTCGAATATGGACTCTACTCGTCCTTCATGGGCGTCCTGATTTACTGGTTCTTTGCCACCTCCAAGGATATTACCATCGGCGTAAGCTTCATACACAAATCATGCTCCTCGCCAACTAGCTAACAAATCTAGCCCGTCGCCGTCATGTCACAGGTTACCGGAAACGTCGTCCTCCACGCCAGAGACACGCTGCCACACATCGAAGGCCATGTCATCGCATCGGCCTTGGCTATCATCTCAGGTGCCATCATTCTTTTTATGGGCTTGACTCGTCTTGGATGGATTGTTGAAGTGATTCCTCTGCCCGCGATTTGCGCGTTCATGACTGGCTCCGGCGTCAACATTATTGCCGGCCAGGTCTCCAAGCTCATGGGCATCCCCAAGATCAACACTCGCAATGCCCCCTATCGCGTCATCATTGACACGCTCAAGGGCCTGCCACACTCGAACATTGATGCCGCTCTAGGCTTGACATCACTCGCGATGCTGTACATCATCCGCGGATTCTGCACGTACATGGCCAAGAAGCAGCCGCACCGCGCCAAGACTTACTTCTTCATTTCGACCCTCCGCACGGCGTTTGTAATCTTGCTGTACACTGCTATTAGCGCTGCTGTCAACGTTCCCCGCCACAAGAAGAACCTCAAATTTTCACTCATCAAGGATGTGCCTAGAGGTATGTGCCTCCATGCTAAAATTACAGAAATTTGGAATGTGTGCTTACATGAAATCAGGTTTCCAACACGCTTCTACCCCGGTTGTTACGACAGAAATCATCAAGGCATTTGCCTCGGAGCTTCCTGCCGCCATCATTGTCATGCTGATTGAGCACATTTCCATCTCAAAATCCTTCGGCCGAGTTAACAACTATGTCATCGATCCGTCCCAAGAACTCGTCGCCATCGGCGTCAGCAACCTGCTTGGACCTTTCCTTGGAGCCTACCCTGCTACTGGATCCTTCTCACGCACTGCCATCAAGTCGAAGGCTGGTGTTCGCACACCTTTTGCCGGTGTTATCACTGCTGTCGTCGTCCTCCTCGCTGTTTACGCCCTGACCAGCGTCTTCTACTACATTCCCAATGCTGCTCTGGCTGGTGTCATCATCCACGCAGTCGGTGACGTTATCACCCCTCCCAAGGTTATCCTGCAGTTCTGGCGTGTCTCACCCCTTGAGGTTATCATTTTCCTTGCTGGTGTTTTCGTGACGGTCTTTACCACGATCGAGAACGGCATCTATACGACTGTTTGCTTTTCGTTTGCCGTTGTTCTGTGGCGACTTTTCTTGAGCCGCGGTCGCTTCCTCGGTGTCGCTCGCATTCGCACCGTCGTCACTTCTCCCAACGGCTCCGTAACCGGTCTGGGTACTGACGAAGGCTTCACTGACGATCTGAGCAAGTCTTCGCGCACCGGCTTCCTACCACTTGACCATGAAGACGGTTCCAACCCTCGAATTGATCTCCAGCGCCCCTATCCTGGCATTTACGTCTATCGCTTCGCAGAAGGCTTCAACTACCCTAACGCGACGCGCTACCTGAACCACCTCACAGAGACAATTTTCAAGGAGACTCGCAGAACCGACGTCACACTTGTTGGAAAGGTCGGTGATCGTGCTTGGAATGACCCGAGCCCTCGCAATGCGGAAAAGGAGGCCGTTGATGACAACAAGCCAATTCTTCGAGCTATTGTTCTGGATTTCTCTACTGTCAACAACATTGATGTGACGGCTGCTCAAGCGTTGATCGACGTGCGCAACCAACTGGATCGCTACGCGGCGCCGGGTACCGTGGACTGGCACTTTGCGCATATTGAAAACCGCTGGACCAAGCGCGCGCTCGCAGCGGCTGGTTTTGGATATCGCTCCCCGAAGCCCAAGGCCGGTGAGAATACTAGACAGTGGAAGACTATTTTCAGTATTGCAGACCTTGGCGGATCTGACAGCGCCGCGAAGGCTGCGGCTCTGGATGACAAGGGTGCCCGTGGATCATATGACATCGAGAGCAAGCAAGTTCCCGATTCTGAGATCTGGCCCGCATCTGGCTCTGACAACGATGTGCCCAAGAACCCTGGCAGTGCCCATCTGGTTGCTGTCCATGGCTTGAACCGACCATACTTCCACTTTGATCTGCAAGAGGCGGTCGAGGCCGCCATTGCCAATGCTGAGAGACGGCCCTGATTGATATTCCAAGTTTCTTTCGTTTCATAAAGTTTTCCATCTTTATATGGCTGTTGATGCTGCTTTGATGGCATCGTTTAGTCTTGTTTAATATGTTTAGATATATGTTGGGGAAGAGTAGGCAAGGGGGCACTCTGGGATAGTCATTTCGCAATGCATTTATCGTCTTTTGACAGACAGTTTCTTATCACCAATTCAACACTTTACTTCATTTCATCCGCACCAGATGCATGTCAAGAGGCCTGTTTCCAATGTAACGCCAAAACCTTAAGTTATAGGAGAGTGGGCCTGTAAGACAGCGCTGCACAGTGGTGGAATCGCGGGTCCCAGCGGGACGCACGGGTTCCGAGAGCACTGAAGCCGCCCAAACTCCGCCGAGAAGTTCTGAGAAGCCAAGCCCAATAATTATATTGTGAAACCGAGAAGGGGTCCGTAGAGTAGCTCTCAGCCAGCCTGGAATGACACTGGTTTCTCGTGAGACTGCCAACATCCAAAAGCAGCGTAAATGTACTCCGTAGGCACAGCATACCACCTAGCGCGTCATCGTGGCTGGCCATCACCATTTTAGCCACGAGCACTAGCGCACTAGCCACAGCAAAAGAGCTCCACTTCATTTGCCCGTCCTGGTTTTAGCTGCTTTCTAAGGCGTGCCTGTACTTTGTTTGGTCTGCTCTCAAGGCTCATCATCTCATTCTCTTCCATTTCAACTCCATCGCCCTTCATTGCCTCCTCATACCGCCTGCGATGGACAACTCCAACGGCCGCCCTCAATCCGCGGCGGCCATCGAGCTGCAACAGCAGGAACAGCAGCCGGCCAGCGGTGNCCTCGGCCCCGGCAAGTCGGCCCAGATGAACGGCCTCACCTACAACGCCGGCTACGCCACCCCCAACTTCTACTTCCACCTGGCCACCGCCTACAACATCCTGCGCAAGGAGGGCGTTCCCCTGGGCAAGATGGACTACCTCACCTCTTTCCTCGGCAAGCACGTTGACCTGTAAATTTGTGCTGCGGTTGATGGGAGAATAAAAGTTATGTATAAAGCATTCGGCGCGCATTCACCGGCATTGAGTGGACTTAGCAGTTTTAGTGGCGCAAAATGCGCTTAAAAGATTATACCAGAATATATTCATAAACTTAAAACTTCAAATTTACTTGTTTTCTTTTTCGAGTGCAAAGTGGTAAATTGTAAGTTATGTGCCTGGTGGCATGCAGTGGCCAAAATTTTTAGTCAGCCAGGCACCATCTCTAAATCGTCAAGTCCGCAAGATTCCGTTCTCTTCCCATCCTTTCAACGTACGTCAAATCCTAGCTCTCGGCACATATCGAGCTGTCCATCATGGCACACCCCTTTATCTGGGCTATGCGTGTAATCCACGCGTTCGAAGTAGGGCTCTTCCCATATCTGTCGCCCACTCTGCATGCCTTGCTAACCAAGTCCGTAGGATCGCATTATTGCCGCCGTTCGTCACCACCTCCCTGAACGACCCTGCACCTCCGCCTGCCCCTTTCTAACATTTCTTTTCAGATTCTTCGACGCCCAGGTTTCCATCGCGCCGTCGGCCGTGTCCACAAGTTTATCGACGAGAAGCAACACGGTCGCCACCCGCACGAGCCGCTAGCACCTGGCGAAGCTACTGGTACGCGAACGATTTCGCAGCAATAATTCTGTTATATTTCTTTGGTGCTAATGACCCATACACAGCCGACCCTAACGCTCCGGACCGCACGAGAAGCTTTGTCAAACATTTTGTCGACGAACTACGCAACCAAGCACGCGGCAAGCCGACCGACATTGATAAACCGCCTTACAAATGAGGCAGCGATTGGACTTCATGACTGAGGCTTCCATCTCATTCAGGCTTGCTGAAGCCATATGATCACATAATCGTGCCCTTCGGATTCCGGGAGCTCCCGACGGCTGAACCCGTTCGCATGATCCGCACTCCGGTGCCAAACTGCGGTTTCAGACTGTGATGCCTGATGCGGCGTAGCAAGGCTCAAGCAATCTTATCCCCCAAGGATCTCGCCGACAGTATCGAGGCCATCTAGAATCTGTTCGGTACCCACGGAGGACTTGCCGACTCTGCGCAGCTGCACTTTGCCTTGCCCGGCATGCTTGCAGCGCTTGTCTCTTCTCTTCCAGCAGTCTTTGCAGAAATTAGGATCGAAGCAGCGCTTGCAGTGCCAGCATAGCATCCCTTGCTTCAGTTTGGTCTTGCAGCCGTCGCACTTGAGACCGAAGCCAAAGTCGCCATCCTTGTCCTCGTTCTTGAGGTCCTTGCCAGCTTCCAGCTTGGTGGGTGTGACATTGTGGTAGCAGCGCTTTCCGCTGCTATTGCACAACACACAGAAAGTGCTTACTCCGTCTTTGCACTCATCACAGCAATATACAGTATCGCCGGGTACTAACCCGGTCTCGCAACCCTGGCAGATCATGGGCTCAAACATTTCGCGCTTTTCGATTGCTTGCGGTGCATGGGGATTGTAAGCCGTCGCAGGATTGTAGGCTGCCGGATGCTGGTGCTGCATGAGGGGTGGCGGAACACCGTATGGAAATTGACTCGGCTGGGGGCTTGGATGTGGCTGATGGGAGTATGCTGGGGGCTGCGCCCAAGAATTCGGATCTTGGTAGTTTGACGGAGGTGCGTTATGTAAACCAGTTTGATGCTGCGGCATTGACGGATAGTTTCCCCTCTCCTTATCTATCAACCACATGGCTTGGCAAAATTCGTCGCAAGAGAACCTGCCGTCGCGAGTGACATCTGCTTGCTCCCATATATTTGAGAGCACCTGCTTGTGGAGGTGGCTGTCCAGGAAGATGATGGCGGCTTCGATGCCAGTCAGATAAGGCTTTCCCTGGCATTCTTGGCTGAACATGCCCTCGTAACGAGCTCTATTCTCCGGCGGCATGGCTACCGGCACGGGGCTCTGTGCAGATGGTGACACTGGTCGCATCGAGAGTCGGTTTAGACTGCTCAACAGACCTCGCGCGGTCTCGGAACTGCCCTTTTTGTGCATAGCCGCTGTTTTGAGTATTGAGTCGCTTTCTTCGAATGGCTTAAAATAGTTGAGATAGCGATGCCAAAGGAGAGAGATGGGAGCCGTAACAGTCAGGTTATATACGCGATTGAATTCATGATTGATGGCGGCCTCACAAAATCATCAGCTACTATTCCCGCCTGCCACCTGGAGCCTTTCCCAGTTGAGCATTTTGGTTGCAAGTGGAGCGCGGCTGAGAAAGCTGGCCGTTGCCAAATTGGGCAAAATTATCTACAAAATGCTGCGCCTCTACAGCAATGTGGAGATCATTCTGCGCCCTTTGGGGCAGGGTGTCACGCTTCAAATTTCGGGTCAATTTTCCATCCATCAAAAGCTTTTTCTTACAAGATGTGCTGTAGGAAATCTGCCTTGCGCAGCTGCGCCCGATCTAAGTGGCTCTGCGTGAGTGTCGTTGAAGATGTGATGTAACATCGTTTGCCGCGTATGCCGGGCGGCGCGTCGAACAACTACTAGGGAGAAATTCGTCCAGGATATCATCTTTCGTTAAGTTTAATATATATTGCTGTGTAAAACTGCATAAACTATCATCTAATCATTGTCCTCAGCGACCGGTCGGTGATAGCATCAAGTCGCATGGACGGGCCATCTTGCCGCTTGTGTTGTTGAAGATTATTCAGCGCTCGGGTTCCATTTTTTAGTTGGCCTTGGCGAAACCAATGCGGCTGTTGGTGGTATCATAGACAGAGTAGTAGATCTCAAGGAACTTCTGGCCAATGATGGTGTTGACACCGCTGCTGCCACCGTTGTTGATCCAGGCGTAGTACTTGCCGGAGGTGAGGCCAAAGACAGAGTACTGAGCAGAAGGAACAAGGTACTGGTCAGGAGTGAGGGTGTAGGTGTTGGAGCCAATCTTGATGCTGAAGTTGGCAGTGGGCTTCTTGGTGAAGACAGCAAGGCCAGAGCTGGAGTCGGTCTTACCACCGGTAGCGGACAGGAACTTGCTGTAGGCAGAAGAGGGAATGTAGATCAGGGTCGTGCCTGTATCGACAATACCAGTGGCACCAGAAGCAAGGGTGGTCGAGCCGTAGGTGAAGCTGGCAATGCTAACACCCCAGTAAGGAGCAGCGGCACCGCTCCGGAGCGTCGGGACGTAGTTGATGGAGCCAGAGTACTTGCTGCTGTCGGTACCACCAAGGGTGAGCTCACCATTGTTGTCGTTGGTGTCGCTACCGCTCTCAGGGCTGAAGTAGACACCGAGAACCTCAGAGGGAATGGATCCCTGCTTGTAGAGGTTGTCCAGGAAGGTGGGGACGGTGTTGGCATTGGAGACGGTGTTCTGGGTCAGATCGACAGGACCGAGACCAAAGATGCCATCGACGCCGTTGAAGCCAGAGGCACTCTTGGCGGAGCCAATGGACTGGGACTTGACAGTAAGACCGCCATAGGTAACAGTGTCGATGTACTCCTCGCCAGAGAATTGGCCGGATCCGTAGCTGACCTGGACGCTGCCGCCAGTGTCACTGCCGGTGGAGTAAGGGACGTAGGAGCTCTGAGCACCAGTCCAAGTGTTGGAAGCTATGCGGTGTACGAGTCAGTACGCGGAAACGAATCTGGGTATCAATGTCGTCAACTTACAACCAGTGTCAACAATCAGGTTCCAGTTGTGGCTACCAATCTTGACAGAGGCAATGTAGCTGACGTCGTCGTTCTCAGCCGGACCAGAGGCAAAGGAGTTTCCAACAGACTTGGCGCCGTTGATCTTGTTGAGACGGTTCTGGCCGCGCTGCACCAGACCGCTGGCCGACTTGACATTGATGGAGTGTTTCACGGGCACAACCGCTGGCTTCTCAGCCCGCTCAACTGGAGAGGCCAGAACGGCATCGGCGGCCACGAGAAGGGAAAGAGAGGTAAAGCGCATAATTGAAGATGATAAAAATGTAGTTTGCTGGATATTGATGATGTGCTGATGGCTCTAATCTCCAAATCGGTGCGAAGATTCATCATTTTATAGACGACGACAGTCCCTCCTGTTTTCAAACGTCCTTCAACATGATGCACGCTTACCAACGTGAATCCGTTCTAGACATTCTTGTGAATGCCGTTCTAACCGACCACTTCCAGTAGTAACGACAGCAAAACTTGGTGGCGTGCTATTCGCAAACAATGATTGCGTGTGATCGTGTGAATAGTTACAGAGACTAAGTTATCCCACCTGCCGAATCGAGCAACTCAGCTTTTCATGGCACGAACGCCCGCTGACGGTATCTCCTTTGTGGCGTTTGCGGCGCCCGTGCCCTCTCCAGCCATTTGGGCCGGCGCCGCGACCGCCTCCCTGGCCCTGTATCGGACGGTGATGGCGCGAATGATGGTGGCGTGTTTGAAACGGGCAGGTATTATCGCAAATGGGGCCAGGCAGGGCCTCGTCTCGTGGGAGAATGCCAGACGATAGGCCGTGGAAGCTCTCGTAAACGAACTGCCCGTCACGAACAGGAGATGCCAAATGACGCTGCCGACTGCGCGCCGGAGGACAATGGGATGGCGTAATTTAGTCTATGCGGGCGGCGACCTCCGGCAGTCGTGCTTACCGATTGAACGAGCTGGCACCGGTCAGGTACAAGACGCGTCAATGAGATTCCTTTTGTAATGAAAACGATTTGACGCCTTTCGAGAGATAGAAAATCAAACAATGCCGATTAATTAATTTCTCGCAGCATCCGTAACGGAATTGCGCAGCCTCTCTACTTGCCAAGGCCGTGATCACGCTAGATCTAGGTAGGTAGCGTGCATGTGGCACTTCCCAATGTCTTCAGCTCCACCTGAGTGCTAATTATATCGTACTATTACTGTACGTCTAACAAAGAGGTCATAGTGCTACTGGTAACAAGGCTGCGTAGACTTTGGGAGCTATATTGCGATAGTTAATCTCATAGTTGCTACTAAATAATGTTGCACGCAATTGGTTACCAAGCAGCCAATTCTTTGTTCCTGCGAGGAGGCCCTCGGTTGCTGAACTGACAGCCTCTATCGATAGCGACGGTTAGCCCATATGTTATTGTATATATATAGTCAAGCTGTTCATTGGCCACGTCAGCTTTTGACGCCTTCCTATTTTGTCGAAGTCATTAGCGAACGCATCTGCCAAACCCTCCCATCGGGCCGGCACTGCAACCCCACGTTACGTTGAACTAACGTCCAACCGCACGACGAACATCGCAGGGGTCTTTAAAGTTCTGTTGTTTGTACATTGTAATTGTAGTGCAAGCTGCTACCTGCTACGCTTTGATTTCCAGAAACTTCAAACCTCGCCGCTTGTCTTTCCAACCGCTACCAAGGTTAGCGGAGAGTGTACCAAGAAAATGGAGGATGATCACCTCTATTCCAGGGTCTTCCTTGTAGGCTGATTTTTATGAGGCCATTCAATCAATGGTTTATGGATAGTCGGAGGTTTTTCTTCATTGGGAAGGAGAGAGAAACAGTAGGAGCGCTGCATCCAATTACCTGGCGTCATATCAGCATCGGCGCTCGCCACTCGGAACTACAGGCGCTAGTACATGCACTGTCTTCAGCCGCTCGCTCATGCCCCATACGGTAAACTCTGTAATAAGTAGAAGCAAAGTATTCGTCAATTAATAAGCTATATGGCTTATAGAGCATCCGTATCGTGAGTAGAAAAATTACCACAACCTAATAAGTGTATCGGAAATCCGGGGCATCATTGTCCTCGTGGCTCTCTGGGGCTGGGCCACCCTTGTCGGCCTTGGAGTTGGCGGCCTTGAAAGCCAAATCACAGAGCAAAACGAGAACCACATTCAGAGAGGCGCAAGCAATGCATGCATACATGCCAGGCTTATATCCGGTGAGTTTATCCTGCTCGCGGAAAACGAGACTGCCTGCAATGCCGCCGATGCCGCCAAAGCCCACGAGAGTAGCACTGCAAAAGGCGCGCTTCCACTGGCCGCGGAGATTGTTGGCCTGGAATGACATTACCGTCGGAACGTTGCAGTTGGCGCCAGCCGTAACAAGGAAGACGCCAAAATAACGCACAGCGGAACTCTTGTGCCATCCCATGATTGGCAAGCCAATCAGGCACAGCAGCATGTTGAAGATGATGAGCGGGCCGCGGAAGCGGAACCGATCGCCGACCCAGCCGCTAATGTACATGACGATGCCGGCGAAGACGTAGGGTGGCGCAACGAGGCACTGAGCTTGGCCGACCGTAAATCCCATGTTGCCGACAAGGAGGAGAGGAAGAGTGTAAGCGAGGGCATAGCTGATGGTGGTGGTGCAGAAGAAAATCATGGCGTAGGCCCAGATCTTGATGTCCAGGCCACCGCGAAGGAACTTGCCCAGCTCAAACTTGGACACTTTGGAGTCGCCGCGATCCTTTTGAATGCGCGCCACAACCCACTGCCGCTCTGCCTTGCCGAGGAAGCTCCACGTTGCGCGGTCCGAGTCGGGAAAGTCGACGAGGAGCCAGTATGCGGCGATAGCCAGAACAACGGTAATCAGGCCCTGGACGAGGAAGATCCATCGCCAGCCAGTGAGACCGCCTTCACCGTTCAATTGCATGAGCTGCGTCAGTAGCGTCAGTATATGGTTGTCGAAAGAATGCCATCGCGATGGGGGTCACTTACACCATAGGAGAGAATGCCGGAGAAGGCTGAAGCGACACAGCCTACGATGTAGAAGACAGAATATCGCTTACCAACCTCATCTGTAATTGAGCAAATCAGTATTTGGTCGTAGTCATGAATAAAGTATAGACTTACATCTTGTATACCATGTGCTGAGCAAGTATACAGCACTAGGGAAGAAGCCAGCCTCGAAGACACCAAGCACCGCACGTAGCGCTGAAAGCTGAGTATGGTTTTTTGTGAATCCCATGCAGAGTGTTATCACACCCCACAGGAAGGTGATGACAGAAAGATGCGTGCGGGGACCGATCGCGCGGATGAGGATAGTCGAGGGAGGTTGGAAAACGATGTATGTGATGAAAAAGACAAGATTGGCGATATTCTAAAAACGAATTCTCAATTAGCCTCGACCATTATAGAGCATGGGTCCGCGGAAAGGCTGATTCCGTTGTTGAGACTGGCTAGTGCAGCGCGCAGTTTCCAGATCACTATGACAAGCGGCTGGTTCTGGGGGATGAAAGTCTCATGACTTACGTATCGGAAACCAGTCAAAACTAGTTCTTTACTCATGCCAGCAATGTTTGCTGCACTCATATTGACTCTGTCCATCAGCGAGACGCAATACATGGCGCCGACGGTCAGAACCAGTCGTCGGTCGATGCGCTTGATGATGCTGCGCTGTTGCTCTTCGGTGAAGCCAGCGTTTCCGTCGCTCGAGTCGCCATCTGCGACCCCTGTGCTCTGCTTCTCCAGGTGGTGGACATCGGACGCCTCCTTCTCTGCCGTACCAAAGGGCCGGGCTGCATCGGCCATGATTAAAACGCAATTACTTTAAGAGGGTATCACAAGATTGAAGAAAGGAACAGTTGTAGGGGGAGATGTAAAGATGGGGGGTGGGACGAATTCAAACCGCTGCAGACACCTGGCAACCAGGCTATCCTTTATAGTTCTCCAAACTCATACGACGCTGCTCTTCAACACGCAGACGGCAGTCATCGACCCCGCAATCTGACCATTGCACTCTGTTGGGGCTCGTGCAAAAGTTTAATACGCTTGTGAGATCCGTTTTGCCACTAAGGGTCCCGGCGCAAAAGACATACTGGTTACCATCAGACTACGTAGCTCGCAAGACTGGGATGGCCGCGCCACGTCTCCATCTCGACTCCAAGATTGCGGGGGAATATGCTTAATGCCAACCAGTTGCGCGCTACTGGTGCCACACTGGCCACAATTCACTAGTCAGACCCAGAGCGATTTTCTGGGCATGGCACGCTTGCCACTTGAGCCAATTTTCTGCAAACTGGAAATGGCACAATTCCACTGCCCCTTGTGAAGCGTACAGAACCTCCAGCCGTTGCCGTGGCTCCTGTACGCCTTTGAGTGTCCCTCGGCACAATTTTCCATCGCAGATAACGCGTGAGACAAGGTGGCAAGGGATACCAGGAGGGCGCTGCATCACCAGCTTGCCCCCAAGAAGAGGCGTCTGGGGAGGGCTGCTTGGCAACAACTAGCTGGTACTAGCGGCCAGCCACCCAAGACTTTCTCAAAGTCCGGACCGCCAGCTGACTGCGACGGTAGGCATCATTTTCACAGCCTTCCGCCTAAACCCCGTAGCGATGTCGGTTTGGCAGCCACTCACGGATCAATAACCCCATGGGGCTAGCACACGGGAAATGGAGGGCGTACGGGCCAATTGATGTAGGCTGAGGCGTGAGATGGCTGTTGGGGGAGCCGCCGATACTTGACCAAAAAAAAAAAAAAACAGTGGCGGCTGGCTTGCGACGAGGCCACCATGATGGGTCTGCTACGACGACGAGCCGAGGCTGGCGATGCCATTCTGAGCTTCTCTATTGGCGAAATGCAAGTTTTCTTATCTCTGGCGCTTTGGTGACTGAACTGCCGCGCCCATCTCCCTCCATCACGAAACAGCCCTCGTACCAGTGGCGGACGTCACTTTGCAGCCAGGCTTCGCCGTCGCCGCTGTCTAGGCCGTTCCATGAGTCCATGAGATGGCTGGTGGCCTGGAGCCCTTTGTCGCCATGGGGCTGGGGCGGGGAGTAGACCACGCAAGGCTCAGAGCCTCAAACGGCAAGGAAGCCGCATAGCTGACGGGAGAATTGTGGTTCCGGGGGCAAATTATCAAATCCATGACTTCTCTCCCGCCCGATTTATTTCAGCTTATTCCAATTTCCCGTGAAATGAGCCCCGATGTCCGTTCATGTAGGGATAACAGCTTACAGTGAACCAGGGACGATAATGTCAAAATCAACAAGGCGATAGATTAGCTCATTAAATCATCTATTCAAGTACTGATGCTCGTGCCAAGTCGCATCTATTCACCAGCCCGCCTTGCGGTGTTTGAGATGCTATGCCGAGATAGCTAGGGAACTAGTCGCCAAAAGATATGCACACACGGCCGATCGCCATGCGTCAACATCCGGCAAGTGCTCACCAGTACATATGTGGTGGAACTCTTTGGTACGATTTCATTGGTGAACTACAGTGCTGGCTCTCTCCTTCTATCTTTTTTCCGTTTGACTCAATTTTGCATTAGAGAGGTCTCAGATCTGCGCGATTGAAGCAATCTACCAGCGTCTAGAACTTGCCAAACCATTCCGGTGCACTCAATCACGCGCTCCCTGGTCCCCTAAACTGAGCAGCTCAATGTGATGAGCGAATAGTTCTAGATATGTGTGCCAATTGGCCACCATTTAACGTAGAGCAGTGGCGCCTCAGTGAGCAGCTAGCCAGAGCCCTTCTGCGGATTTCAGGGGCGGTGAGAGACACCAGACCTCAATCTCGCTATATGACACAGAATCCTGTCGACACCAGTGAATTTCATCAGGTAATGTATACCATCAGCCTATAGCTTCGAGATCCCATGTGATCCGAAATCTACTTCCCAAGTGCAGCAATTTTCTAGCTTATGTATCTTCCTAATCACCGCACTGCTGCAGTGGAGTGTTAAACATGAGCTATCTGCATCGCCTAATAGGCACCCGATCCAGTGATACCCCGCGTCAGACAAGATTTCCTTTGGGACTTTCAACTTTTTATCAAACTTACTCTCCAATTCCGTTCCTGACGATGCATATATATTTATTCACTTAATGAAGCCGTTATCCTTTTTAAGCCATCCATATGCTCATCAACTCTGGATAAGACAGTTGGAGTGTCGCTGTGGGATTTGGCCAGCGCAACGTTTGCGCGAAACATCGTCGCGGCCTCAATGTCTATCTCCGCTGTGTCTTTTTCAGCACCTTGGCGCAGTCTATATGTCGATTTTAATGAATTCCGTGAGCCGCGCAGGCATATCCAGACGCCCAGGCCGGCGTTTATATCCCTTAGAATGTTGGGTGCAAGATCAATGACCGCAAACTCTCCTATTCGACAGTCGCCCAGCCACTTGGCGATCTTTGCTCCTTCATCCAGCGCTCGAAGACTCTCGTACTCGATACGCGCACTTGCCATATGATCAGCCAATGTTTCTATGCAGACACCATGTTCCTCAGCCCAGCTCTCGATTTGCATATAGCAGTTGATCCGGAGCATATGTAGCACAGCTCGCTGCAAATTAACACATGGCTCAGGCAGCAATTCTTCGTAATTACCCCAATGACGCAGGTGTGTTGGGCACGAAACGCTTCTCCAATCTTCGAGCTGCTTGTATAGGGAGTCGATGTCATGGTACCTGATACCATGGCGAGCCGACCCAGACAGCTTTTGGAGAATTGCACGAGCCACAAGAGCTAACGAAAGTACTGCATCCAGGTAGCCGGCACCAGTGTATTGCATGGGAGGTGAAGATTGTGTTTCAGGAATGCGTGATATTGTCTTAGAATCGAGGCATGTAAATGCGTCAAGGCCATATACATGCCAAAAGAGAAGTGTGTGTCGCTCCGACGCCCGAGAAAGTTGACATTCTTCCGTCGCAGGACCCAGCTGTAGAGTCATGAGAACTAGAGTTTCTTTCGACAGAAACAGACGTTCCAATCCGGAAACAGTATCCTGATCATGTGGGAAATTTATCATCAGCGCCAGAGCCTCGATATCATCCAAAGGCGTCTTTCCAGGGGCATCTTGTTGTCTTCTCAAAAATAGCTGCTTGAATTTTATGGCTAAGCGCTTCTGAAAAATCCATTTGTCCTGTTCTTGGGTAAATGGCATACCGCGACAGGCAACAGCGCACACGAGAGCCGCGCTGGCGGTATTATCCTCCACGTCGCTCCAAAACGCGTCTTCGAAAGTGATTGGTAATGGTAGCGCCGCATAATCGAAATGATTGTGGATAGATGTGATGAAAGTATCAAAAGGCAGCTCGCAATCGTGCCACAGATCCTGATAGTGGTCGATGTTGGGCACAGTTTGTGGACGGACAGGTGACGTGCTTGGCGCAAAAACATCCATAGCTAGTCCTGCATATGTATCGTTGGTCCAATCCGCTGCAAGATTTCCCATGAAAATTTGGTCCAGAAAAAAGCTGCTCTCCGCATTGAGATCGAATAAACCCTCTTCTACCCCAGGTGCAACCTCCGTGGACACCGCTGGGTCGTGGATGACGGTCAGCGACCGGCTCGGAGGCGGAGGCGGCGGCCCCGGCAATGTTGTGAAAGGAGTGCTTTCTGTGATAGAAGCAGACTGAAAGCCTCTTGAAGCGTTGAGTCTTCGTTTTTGGAGGCGGATATCGGTGGAATCATCCACGACACAGGCGATGTCCCGCCGCTCGCACGCTGTGCAGCAGTCGATGCCTGTCGCGGCGCGGGCTACCTTGTCGCATTTAATCTTCCGTCTGTGACAAAAGTCACACGATTCGCGCTCTATGCCGCGTTTAAGTCGCATTTTCTTCGGGGAGAAATCTTTACGACGTTGGTGGAGGAAGTGTTGTCTGTGGTTGGATGTAGACGGCAGCGGCGATTTAACGGCGATTTCGTGGAATTTTAGCGGGGATTAACGGTAGCTTCGTGATCAGCCGCGCGGCGGAACAACAAGCACCTCTTTAAAAAGGTCAATATTCTTTTTATTCAGATGAGTGTATTTCTGTATTAAATAGCTACTTAACTGATATTTACAATGAATTCCACCTTGGCTGGTAGCCATATCCCGCCCAACGGTATCGGTGCCTTGCCGTTTACGCCATTACTCACACCAAGTATTGTGTTTACTAGCATTTTTGCCGTTTTATTCGCCTTGCATATTCTTTTAGCGGTCTTTTATCGAAAATACTACGGCTATGCAATCGGTATGGTCTGTGGACTGCTTCTAGAGATGCTTGGTTACATCGCCAAAGTCCAACTCTCTCACAACCGGTTTAACAAGAACGGCTACATAATGTAAGCATGTTGTTGTCGCTGAGCTATAAAAAATTGCTAAGATGGATAGGTATATTATTGGACTTACGCTTGGTCCTACCTTTCTTTCTTCGTCTCTCTATCTTGGCATCAGCAGCCTGCAGCGTCAGTACCGGCAGGCCCGATTCGGTCGTGTTCGTCCTCACTGGTTCGCCACGCTTTTTATACTTGGAGACTTCATGTGCCTGTGCTTCATCGGCTGTGGCGGATCTCTCGCTGCTATCTTTGCAGAGAGTCCCGTTGGCGTGGACTTGATGATTGCAGGTTTAGCTACCCAAGTATTGTTCACAGCAATTTTCTGCCTCATGCTCTTCTTTATCTACAGGCGCATCGGCTGGCCACTTAACCTGAGCGATCGGCGCTGGTATCTTATTGGTTAGTACATCAATTTCAGATGAAAAAGAATATTTATGGTGCTGACTTTCGTGACGTTTAGGCGCAGCAGTTGCAGCCGGTTGCTTGTTTATCAGATGTTGCTGGCGAGTCGCTGAGCTCAGTGATGGGTTTAACGGGCGATTGGCTTCCGAAGAAGGTATATTTATTGCATTAGATAGCATTCCTATGGTTATCATGTCGTTTGGTCTTACAATCTTGCACCCGCAATATTGGTTCGCCAAAAATTCGAAAGAGTATGCTCTGCGCTCTGTCAAGGCGGCATGGTAGCGGGACAGTACACATAAGTTTACGCAAATTGTTGTCGCTGCAGATAATCAAATCCGATACTACCATAGATTTTTGCTATCATGTCAAAAATAAAATAGTTCCTTGTTTGCCAATCAGTAACTCCACACTGAGACTCCGGGCATCGGGCAGGTATGATTGTGATCGTCAGCCAAGGCCGGACCATCTCACTCACACCACAGGCTATCACGGGCAGTGCACGGAATAATCACTTGGCAATAGTAATCTGAAAAGTAATTCTCTTGCCATTTAGTGGTATCATGAATTCCCGCTAGCTTTTGCATAGATTTCGACGCGCTTGAAGCAAGGTTCTGTTCCCTTCCATTATTTCCGTGGCCACGGTGAATCTGGACAAAGACGAACTAGCGACGTATAAGATTTATATCGACTGATACATCTCTTAAGAAATTTCCCAACATATGAAAGCAAACAGGGACTTCAGACATTAATCAATGCCGCACGGAGGAAAATAGCCTCGTCGGTAGCGTACGGTTTCGGCCTGCCGCAGCATACTCCAATCAATCGAGCATTTTGGGACGGATATTGTTACATAAATCGATAATCATGTAAGACGCTCTATAAATAGAATGAAATAGTTATCAGTATTCGACTGTCTTATTTTACGGCATGCAGTCATATTCACTTATGCCAAGCAAGGTTTCAGTTAGCGTTCCGGGGGCTTGTACCTCTGAAAACGACGCATGCTCCCGCGTTGACTGTTCAGCCAAGCCGATTGTCTCTTGCTAAATTACCAAGTTCAAAACAGTATCACTTATTAAACTGGAATTCATGATAGAACCGCAGCTCCCAATCGCCGGCGCACCACGAGGTCTCGCTGTCTCGGCCACGCTGCTCTGTGTTGACGCGTTGGGACAAAAAGCTCCCACGTTTGTGGGCTTTTCAATAGTGTCGGATGGCCATGTGTACGCGTGTCCATTACTTTCTATGGCTGTTTTCATTCCTTTTTGTTTCAGGCTTCTCCCGGTATTCGTCCCTTCGGTCGAATGGTGCCTACCAATGGATGGCTCACTCCGCCACGCCTGGCACACATCATACGAGTGGCTCATCTGCGTAGCACTGCACAAGCAATCACGACAGCAGGAAGAGTAGAATAACGAATACAACTCCAGGCATTGGAACGCAGCGTATAAAATTTGCTGAGTTATCTGGTACTTAATTAACTGGCATGACTTCTTGTCGAGTTTCTGCCAGGGCCAATCGTTCTGCAATGGAAGCTTCGAAGAGGCTGGTGGTAGTGGAGAATACAGAGTGAAATGACGACACTTAGCACTGATGCGGAAAATTTTTACCTTCAATGACATGCTGTATATACGAGATGGTGGTCATTCCAAGATTTTGCGGGTGATTAGCGATGGCACCCAAATGACACGCCCGAATGACATGCCTTTGGTTCGAACCTTTTTGCCTGAAATGCTTTCCTATTGGATGATGTTATCAGCCGGTACCGCTATTTGGCATTTAATAAGTCTTTTCCACGGCTATACCGCTGAAATTGGGCCTGAGCCGAATCTGCTGATTATTGCTAGCTACCTCGGCCGCTTTATTACAACGAAAGCTGTCTGGGCAGCCTAGCTGCTGGTGGCGACCGAACACCCACCAATATGAGCAGCCTCCCATCGAATGGATAGAAAAGTATGAAAACTGCCATTGATGTCCAAAGCTATAATCAGTTTGGGCCTGGTGCCTGTATATCAGTCGTGACAGTAACGGGGGGTATACCCATCTTTGCCCTGGCCGAGGAGCCGAAACCACGTCTCTGCAAAGCGAGGCACCTTGAGAGCAACGCTCCCTTTACAGCTTGTCACTTTTTCTTTTCATGCCCAATTCTGTCACATTCGCCGTGTTGCCCTTTCAGCCGCGGCATACGTGGAGACGACCAGTAAATTTTGCACGCAGGAAAAAAGTGGTTGTCGCCAAGGCACTACCGTGAAAGCTGCCTTGGTATAGGCCAAATCCCTGGACGCCGTCTCATCATGGCACACTTGCACATCTAATTTGTTGACACACTGATTGCCTGCCGACCGTATTGCGATTGATTCTTAGCTTTACCGATTTAATTTTAGACTTCAATCTATAAACGTCCTTTTTTTTTCTCTCTCTTCGGGATCTGCGCTGCGACGTTGCAGATGCGCCAGATCAAACCGCCAGCGTGCCTCGCCTAACCTAGTCCACGAGTCAAGGTTTCTCGCTTCCATTTTATGCTTATTTTTTCGGCCATATGGAGCGGGACAGGGGTGGTTTCAGTTCAGGCACACGCCACAGGAGAAAGAGAGATCCTCAACCAAAACACCTCGCACACCCCTCCACCCTGGCCTGACTGGGGTACGGCGCCGAGAGAATGTCACCAGAGGACTCGGACGAGCTCGTCATTCGCTGCTCTGGGCTGGCAAATTGCGACCGTCAAGCACACCCAAACATGCACCGAGACATTTGGCGCCGGCAGCGAGTCGACCCTGGCCAACTGGCCCTGGTCGGGCTTTCCTTCGAACGAACCAAGGTTAGCATACTTGTATCAGTACCCGCCCCATGCTAAACAATTGCGTCTCGAAACATGTATCGTGAAATGGCCTGGAACAGGCTCGTCCTAATCTCGGTGGCGTAACCTGGGGTTTCCGGCGAGCGTGTCCGTCTTTGGTCTGGCTGCATTGCCGTCGCGTAAGGGAGAATCGGTCTGCGGCCATTGAAGGTCAAACATGCCGTTCGCTCACCGTCGCCGCACTCAGACACTTGCCGCGGGGATAATCATCCCCCGTGCAAACCCGGTGTTCCCGGACAGCCTTATTTCAACGTCCAAAGAACCGACTTACACGACGCACTGCGACAGGCCAGTCCAACAAACCTGCGTGTAAGCGTCGCTTCCATCGCGACCCAAGACTCCAATCGCGCAACCTTGCACTACACCTTTTTACCTTTTTCTGTCAGGTTGTGGACCGAAGCAGCCAACCAGCTGAGAGAACCCCCCAAAACAAAGCCAAGAGGTGCGCCTGGAATAACCCCACGAGCACGGCCTCTTGGCTGGGCATCGCTGGGCGAAATTCCAAAAACTGACACGCCAAGATTTTGGTCGTACAGCACCACCCACAAAATGTGTTGTGTTTGTGAAGTTCCTTGTATCGTAATAGTCAAGCGGAGACGTGCTTTTTTTTTTTACAATCTCGCCCCTTTTGCGCGCCCAGCCTCATTTGGTTGGTAGTTGCTTGTGCGCTGCACTGTCTCGGAAATGGTATCGCCTCTCTCTCTCCATACGTAAACTAGGAGCAGAGAAATGATTGCGTGCGTCACCCTGGCGGTGATCATTCCCGCCCCTGACTTGGCCAAATTCCCTGTCTTCTCTTTTCTCTGATTTCTGTGTACTCTGTACTAGTGACTTGCGCTGCTCATTCTTGCGAGAGGTGCACATCTATACATGTACTTAACCAAGGACAACCCGGACCCCGAGACTGGTTGGCACTCTCACTTGCCTAGGAAACAATACAGTCCAGAAACTTTGTCTAAATCAATATAAGCTATATCAATAATCGGCGAGACGCGCGGCATTAAGACAGCTGCAAGAGAATCGCGTGTGCAAGCCTACTCCACAGGTCCGTTCAGTCGAGCTCCCAGGGCCCCTTGGTCAGTCCCCCCNGTCTATTTTTACAATCCTGCTCTTTGCCACTGCCCTTCCCTGCTCTTTCGAGACGCTTTATTGTCCATCATTATACAAAGCCCGATAAGGGTGTGTGCCACAGGTTTCCAAATACCGGCAGCCGTCCTGTCCCGACCCTGGGCACTTCCGCCTCCACACCACAGACGAGCGAGATATATTTCCCAGGGCCACTCCCGTCTAATTTTCCATTCTGTCTGCTCGAGTCTTTTCTGAGAAAACGGCTCCTGTGTTAGAAGAAAGGAGAAAAACACTTACTCAGTCAGGATTGGATATGAACGATTCGTGGTGTTGAGCGTGACGATTTTTGGCCGCCCTGCCTATTTCTGCTTTCCTATTCTTTCTTCGAATTCTCTTGTTTCTCTTTAATCGCAAAATCGTCTTCGGATTTTCTCTTCATTTTCAAAGCACCAAAGCGAAGGCATATTCTCTTGCTGGACAAGAGATAGGCGTCAATCCATTTTCATCTCAACATCAAAACTTCGAGAGCTACGCATCCGCCAAAATGCCGTCACTTGACGTTAGTGAGCTCAACATTGTCTTGAGTGTTCTCGGTGAGTATATTTTTAGTCTTTTTTNATTACGGAAACTTGGCCAACAATTTCAGGTTCATTCATCGTTCTCTATGGCATCATCTCCGTCAAGATCAAGCAGGTGTGGTACCTGGGAGAAGCCCGTAAGTGTACTACGTAACCCCGGGATATTCGAGCGCTCTAACATTATTCTGCAACTAGTACCTGCTGTGCTACTTGGAGTGATCCTCGGGCCTATAGCAGCAAAGTTTCTCGACAGCGAGCGATGGGGATCAGCAGAGAAGGGGCAAACTAATGAGATCACACTGGTTTGTGGCCTCATTCCCTCCCATGCGCGGCGCACATCACTGACTATTCGTATTTAGGGCGTCACTCGCGTCATGATCGGCGTCCAGCTCGTCATCGCAGGATACCAGCTACCGGCCAAGTATAACTGGATGAGATGGAAGGAGATGGCCCTCTGCCTGCTGCCCATCATGACCATCATGTGGCTCTGCACTACGCTGTGCATGCTGGCCACCGTGCCCAAGGTGACGCTTCTGGCTGCCCTCGTCATCGGCTCCTGCGTCACCTGCACGGATCCGATCTTGTCGCAGGCCATCGCCAAGGGACCGTTTGCGGACAAGTACGTCGCCCGACCTCTTCGCGAAATCATTTCCTCCGAGGCCGGCGCCAACGACGGCTTCGGTTTCCCATTCCTGATGCTGGCTGTTTATCTCATTCGTCATGCGGACATCCCCGGTGCCGGTAAAAAAGAAGAGGCTGTGGGTGCTGTTGCCGAAGCTGGCGGTGAGGCGGTCAAGATGCTTCTAGCCCGCGCTGAAGAGGGAGTCGGTCGACTAGGTGGTGGTGTTGGCGTGGCTATGAAGTACTGGTTCCTTGAGACTTGGCTGTACATCGTGCTTCTCTCTATCGTGTACGGCGCTGTGGTTGGATTTGGCTCCTGCAAGGTGCTCAAGTACGCTCTCCGACGGTGCGTTCCTTCTATTTGCCCGACCCTGGTCTTGTCTCCTTGCTAACAAGATCGCAGTAAATGGATTGACAGCGAATCGTACCTTCTTTTCCCCTCTGCCCTCGGATTCTTCATTGTCGGTACTTGCGGCGCTCTCGGAACGGACGATTTGCTTGCCTGCTTTGTTGCGGGCAACGCGCTAAACTGGGACGGAGAGTACCTGGAGGAGACGGAGAAGCGCCACGACGAAGTCAACTCTTGCATCGATGTTCTGCTCAACTTTGGTGGCTTCATGTACATCGGCACGATTATTCCCTGGTCCGAGTTCAACGACCCGGACGGCACTGGTCTGACGTATGGCCGCCTCATACTTCTTGGCATCATGGTAATGATCTTCCGACGCATCCCCTCCATCCTCCTCACGTACAAGCTCATGCCCTCCGTATGTACGGACTGGAAGGAGGCTTTGTTCATGGGATACTTTGGACCGATTGGGGCTGGTGCCGTATTTTATCTCGAGCACAGCAGGCACTTGTTCCCCAAAGCTGGCGAAGGTGATGAGGAAGAAACCAACCTCGCAAAAGCGATCGGTCCCGTTGTGTACTGGCTGGTGCTCTTTTCCATCGTCGTGCACGGTTTGTCCATCCCAGCTCTGAATCTCATCTACACGTACATGGGCGTGAAACCGATCAAGGAAGACTCCGTCGAGATCCGTCGCGTGTCCATGAGCGTCGCCACCCCGGTGAATGCTGTCCCTGGCAACCAGGACACTTTTATTGCGTACAACCGATTCAGCCGCCCAGTATTCGATGCCTCTCAGTTGCCGGTAGTGCGTGATCGGCCTTCGCGAGAGATGTATCCTATGGACAGCTATGGGGATGAAAAGGATAGAGAACGACGTCGCACAATTCGTTATGCAGAGGATGATAGGATATAATGTCGGGAAGAAACTTTTGCATTCGTTCACATTTGTTTTCTGTTTGATTTTGACTTGCATTGCATGCCTGGAGGAAGAAATAGATCTATATATCATAGATAAGCTAAAATCTGTCAAGAAACTAACTTCAGTCGCTCTTTATTCTTGGTCCAAACGAAATGGCACTCGTAGATTCCATGGCGACATATCTCAATCAAGATGTGGTTTTATCGATGATGAGACTGCTATACTGGATTGAGGCTGGCTATTTTTGAGCAGGCAAGCGCTGCCAGTTTCCGACAGGCAGCCGTCGACCTAGCAGACGGCTTGCAAACAGCGCGTAGGGGGCGGTATAAGTGCAACAAAGCTGGTATCGTGGTATTCATAGAGAGTTGTGGATCTATCACTCAGGTTGCGTAGTGTCCCCAGTCGCCCCAGGTAAATGGTAGGCCGATATCAAGGTTCGCTTCTAGCGCATCTTCCACAGCATCGAGATTGAAGTTAGGGTCGATGTGGCCAAACACATCCTGGCCGGATACCGGGTCCACGAGGGAGAAGTTGACGGTATTATCCATACCGATAGCCGAATCAATAGCCGCATTTATACCATCCGAGTCATGGAGCGGTAGCTCTGTAATACCCGCAGTCGGCATGCTGTGGGTGGTGCTGATTTGGTTGGACTCCGCTAGCGGGACGGGAGGAGTGTTGTCTTTGTTCAAAGTAGTGGCTGCTCTCTCCATTTCTTTCAAAACTCTTTCTCCGAGACCAGCTACAACACTCGCGTTCCAGAAATGGTTGCTATATCGTCGTAGCAGTTCACAATTTCGCTTGAACGAGCTCATGGCGCGGGCGCGGAACATTGGTAGCCGACTGTGGCGCATTTTGCGATACTCTACACTCAGGGCCAGAGATACTGCATATGGTACGAAGGGGGCAGGGCTCAAACAATCCCTCGGCACCGCGCATGCGATCCGTTCGGCGGCCAAAGAGCGG
>JANAKD010000132.1:0-34777 GCA_027627215.1 Lecanicillium saksenae | reverse complement strand
GCCACGGCTTGTTGCCGTACTCCCACGGCTGCGCGAAGCAGTCCAGGGAGTCGTAGAAACAAATCTCCACAGCGGGCAGGTTGTCCTGGCCACCGACAATCAGGTGGATGGGGACTTTGGGCCATTGGCCGCCAGCTGGAGCCGGTTCGTTGGGGCCAATTGCTTTCGGGGGCGTGGGAAACGGCTTCGACGGCCCGGTCATGGACTTTTTGCCATCAGGGCCAATGTAGGCGGCTTGCGGCCAGGCTGGGGTTGTGGTTGGGACGGGGAAGAGTGTCCGGATAGCTTGGCGCTTGTCTTTTGCATTGGCTGTGATTGTAATGTGTTCAAATTCGATGCTTGTCATCGTGATCGGCGGTTGCGTGATTGTTGATGTCCAAGAGCCGTCGCTGACGGTCAGCAGCGGGTAGTCGACAACGCGCGTGGCTCCAAGCCACGGCGGGATCTTCAAAGTGCATGGCACCGAGCAGGTGACCGAAGGAGTTTCCATGTTCCATATCGAGGGATCAATCCATACAGCAAAATCGGGCGCATTTGTGCCCACGTCAAAGACGTATTGACCACGCTCCAAAATTATCGGGCATCATTTCTTCGACTCATTTCAGCACAGCATAGTCCAGCAACATCACAGGGGTATCTTAGTCCAAGTGAATTCAACGTAAATTGAGCTTTCAATATCTAGCATCGGCAAAAGCTTTATCCCTCAAGCGATTCATTTACACCTCCTCCTTGGAGATGACAGGCATCTGGAGGCACTTGGCGACATCCCACCGCCCAGTCGGCTCGACCACCATGCGACCCGTCTCATTCACATTCTTCGCCCCATACTCATTCAGCCACGTAAACGAAACCACGACCTCCTTCTTGTCCTGATTCCATTCCATCCTCGCGAGGCCACCCTTGTCCTCGGGCGTGTACGGGATCTGGCTCTGGCACGCCGTCCATCCGGTGCCCATCCCCAGAGTGCAGCGGGAGTCAAACTGGCGGGCAAAGATAGGAGCAAAAGGGTCTCCAGAGTTTCTGAGATCGCCGTTGATGTAGAATGATTGGTTGCAGCCGCCTTTTCCGCAGTTCTGCTTCAGGCGCTGGACGTTCTAGGTGGTGCCTGTCTCTGCGCTGTAGACAAGAGTGGCGGTAGATGCTAGTGTAAGGAGGGTTGTGATAAAATGCATTGTGAAGCAGCTGATAAGTCGGGTAGTGGAGAAATTGTTCTGATTTGATTCTACTCTACTTGAAGAGGGGTGTGACGGCGCTTCATATAACTGTCGATGTCTTCAGGTACCAACCAGCGTGCAATTTTTAATACATTATGTAATGTGGTCAGAATGAGAACTATAATATATTTAATTTAATATAATGCGGTGGGTTTGAGGCTTTGACAGCCTTAGAACGTTGCCAACGGAAAGCTGACGCTGCAGACGTAGCCTTGCGGAGGCGGTGCCACCTCAACTGCAGTTATAACTGGTACACGTGCAGTTCTCTTTCCAGGGTTTCCAATTTTCATTTCACAATCAGCGCTTGATATACCATGCTTTGGGATTAGAAACTATTTAATGGCTTGGACATGATATCCATTGTCCAGCTTTACAGACCACGAACCATATAATTGTCCACTTTTGCCGAGGTCTCCCAGACACGTATGCCAGTGAAGCCTCTAGCGTGCGTGCCGTCCCGCATGCCGATTCTCGGGTTGTTCATGTCGTCTACATACACTTCGAGCAATGCGGGGGCGGCGTCGACGAGTGGAACGACGAGTTCCGCATTTTCGCCCAGGCTTTTGATCCATCCATGATTTTCTGTTAGTTGCCTCGTTTACTGGAGGATAGACTGCGACGGCAGTGTTAGCGCGAGAGCGAGAGCATTCTGACCACAAAAACCAAAGAGTTTGATGAAAACACCATCGTGATCCCGCTGACGGGTATGTCGATACCGACAACCATTTGCCTTTAGGCGCGAAACTACTACAGCTAGAGGAAAATTATTTGGGGGATCTCCCCGAGGGTATTCCTGTTTCGATACACATGTTCCGATACACGGGGGTATATAAAACCGAAGGCAGGGTATAGGACAAAGCGGGGGATCAACTTAAGGAATATTCTGCCGGCCGGTTAGACGGGATACATATCCATGCGCTCCATGACGAAGATCTCACGCCCTAGCAACAGCTAATAGTGTAGAGCAGAGGCGGCAAGAGCAGACCGGTGACCCAGAACCATCTGTAGATATTGGCGAGCCGACGCAGGTCGGGCACACATCTTCGTCCTGGGTAGTGTAAGATTTGCAGCAGAAGTTCATCCAGGAATTCAATAAGGTACCGCCTTTTAGACTTGACTATTGATATTTACATAGATAGTACTAATACGGGGTTCAGGTTAGTAGCGTTTCTTCAGATGGTATGTTAGTAGGAGGACATATAGCCGCTATAAGATTTTGCCAGCTAGTTTAGTTAGAAGTATACTACACCGTGACAGTAGTGTGGTATCCTTTGCAAACAATCCGCGTAGCTCGATTGCAATTTCATTACTATGCGCCTTCGTATCATACTATATTAATAGATATGAAAAAGGAGCTTTTTCGCAGAATGCTTTCTTTTAGCGCTGTTTTACCCTCTTCCCAGAAACCTTTTATTTCATTCCATGCGCAGCGTGCGCACATCTAGGGAACATAGAAGGAGGATTCGAGATCATGGTGATAGCTATGGTCAACGCCGCGGAGCACCTCGGTTGCCATGAACTACATCGTCCCTGTCTAATGACGTACACCGCCTAGACCACTGTCTCGTTCCTTAGCCAGGTTAAAGTTAATAAGCATTCCATTAAAGCCATCAGTCTTTACGGGATTTATGATAATAATATTATTCGACGAAATATCACAATACAGTACCCCAGCTTTTAAGTATAGGGATTAATGCGCTCTAATAGCGTCGCGTAGTGCCTCAAGTAGCGCTCAGATGGTACTGAACGTCCGGCAGGGGAGATGACAAGGCAGGACGGGATGTGATTTTCGTATGGGTCCTCTCGATTCGGCGTGTATAGGCTCCACTTCACTTCGTTCACTTCGTCGTTCGCTTTGTCTGACTGATCATAGGCTTGCCAAATTATAGATCTTTGACTGTTAGATCGCCGCCGCGTGGGAGGACAAGTGTGATCGTCTGAGGACTTGCGTTTTTTGCTGGAGCCGCTGCTCCCGGAGTTTTGCAACCGATTATATCCATCTAATCGGTCGTGGGTTGTCGTCCGAAACGTATGCCGTGTACGGCTAGAGAAATCCAGGCCCGCTCGCAGATCGGCAATACTGGTAATCTCATCTCGCGATGGCCTACCAGTCTAGCAACGCCTTCCATTTCCTTCTCCTGCGCAAGCTTCAGAAGCTTCACCTCGGACGGTTGCCGCTTATCTGAACGCCAAGAAAATTTGGCCACGCCTTGCCTCGTCAAAAAACAGGTTGTGCCTCTGCATACCACAGCCCGTTGCCTAACAAGCAGCCCGTTCAGGACCGCTTGTGCTCTCCGGCCACCAAGACGTGCTTATATTCAAATCGGCCCTTCGTTCGTTTTGGCTTCTAAAAGAAGATGTCCATCTGGCCCCTGCGCTCCTTGAACTCGGTCGCACCTCTATTAGCATGCATAGTATATTACGCCGCGGCGAAGGCTTTCTCCTCTAGACCCTACAGCCATTACCACACTGCTACTTCCCACAGATCAGCCGGAATATCTTTCCATTTTATTTCATCGTGATCGGCTAGGATTAACTTAAGCATTTTTTTCTAAGTTTTAGTCCAGTTTGTCGTATCGAAGTGTTTCTCGATAAACCCGGGCACTCCCCTATACGTATAGTCCTCTATTTTATAAAACAGCTCGTGCTCAACGATATCGCGCGTCTCACTATCATCAAATCGGCTAGAGCTTGTCTTGACTGGCGTCCCGCGGCTGGTCGGGATGATACTCGGTGGCGGAGGTGTCGACGGGTTGACGGCGTCAACGAGGTTGATAATCGAGGCCCAGATGTCGGTGTCGGGAGAGTCCGTGGCGACGGCGTCGACGAGTGGGCGGAAATAATCAAACTTAATTAGGCCTCCTCGTACATGCTGCATTATGGAGAGTAGTTTCACGGCCACATTAGTTCCCCCGTCTAAACTAAGGTTGGACGCGGCCGGTGCGGCTACCAATAATGACAGGACGGTGGCGACATCATTGCGCCAGGCTTCATTAGATGCCTCCAGGCGGCAGAACTTCTCTATAAATCACGCAAGCGAGTCGTTAAGTGGTCAATCTACAATAATTTTGATCTACTCCTCTGTCAGCGTCATTTCGAGGCGGCTGTTAATGTCCGTAGTGAAGGTTCTAGAGGAGAGGAATGCAAATAAAGCAATGAGAGACGCGACGGATCATGTCATGTGCGCTTTGGTGGAGGGCCTTCTTGGTGTAAATAATCGGCTGTCCGCTAAGGTAGTGGGACCACATCGCATCCTCTAAATGTGAGAGGAAGAGGTTAAGGAGGCGCAACTTAAGGGAGCGGTGACTTTATATTCGTGATTAGGGATTATTAGTCACCAGGGTGAGCTCTTATACCATGATATGGCCCTAATCTAGCCGAGCCACTTGACACTGGCCGTGTAGTGTAACTTATTTGCTTTAAGACTGTGAGAAAGGGTCTGTAGGAATTTAGTAGAGGCTTAGAGTAAATAATTATAATAAGAGGCTTTTTATGACTGTTTTTTTTAGAAGGATTGTACTTATAAGATTGATATAACGTGGTTCACAAGTGAGTGGGCCACCTAAGTGAGTGGGCCACCTTCCTAGACCTTATAACATAAAATATCTTATAATAAAATAAAATAAAACCTAAGTAATAAAAATTAATTAAAATCCTCTAAAGAAGTGATTTCTATTACTTTTTTATATATTCTTATATTATGGCCAATTTTGTTGTAATTACCACATCGCCGATGGCGCGGTTCAGCTTGCGTTAATAAACCTAGACTTCTAAACTTATTACATCTTTTCTTTACCTTCCCTTATAATTAAGTAGCTAAAATTTTACTATTTACTAGAGTAAGAGATCCTCTAGTCTATATGTGTTTTTTTTTTATATAGTGGTATTAGGAAAGTTATTTATTTATTACCTTTAATTCCTTAATTTAGTCTTATATTATTACTATCTAGTATAATACTTTAGTTATATACTTTAATAATTAAGAGATATTTATAATAATTTTACTTAAAGAGCTACTCTAATAAATTCTTATCCTTTTCTTAATATATTCTATTTAACTTAGGGCTTTTATTAGGTTATTAGGTATTTTTAGAAGCTAAGGAAGTTCTTAACTATCTAATATCCTAGGAGGTAATAGAGTTTATAACTTTATATTAAGCTATGAAATTATATATTCTAGATTAAAAGGATAAATTCTAGCTCTTTAAAAACCTTTAAGGATATTTAATTTAGTTATAGAAGTTTTATATACTAAATAAACCACAAGAAAAAATTCCTCCTTAATAATATAGGTGACCTTAATATATATTAGATTATTAATTATATCTTTATATATATGTTTTAATAGCTAAAAATAGGTAATATCTAATAGTTAGAGTATATATAATAAATAAATAGGTATATATAATATAATTATATTATTTACCTTATAATATAACTTAAAATCTACTAAGTGGTGGCTTTTATACCTATTTAGTATTAATAACCTATATTTACTAATTCTTTTTATCTTTATATATTAATTAAAATACTAAAGCTATTTTAAGCTCTTTTTATTTATAGTCTAACTATTTTTAGTAATAGAAATAGCCTAGTTATAAGGTAAAGGGCTGTTTTTATACCATAAGGAGAGGTGGGTTTTACTAGCAACAATAATAAACAGAGGAATAATAATACTAGCCACACTAATATATTCTATTATTATCGCCTAGGTATAATTTCCTTATTATATTTTTTAACCCTTTTAACGTCTTTCTATACCTATAATAACTAATTTAACTAATATTATACCTATTATAAAGCTTATCTTATTAAAGTTATAAATTTCCTCCTATTATATACTATATTTTATAATTGTGTTTTCTATAAGCTAAAACTAGTCTCTATATACCTTTAGATCTTTATATTAGACTCTTTAATAGTTAATTTAATATAATAAATATATAATAAGTTTTAAATATTACCTAATAAAGTTTATAGCCTAGTACCTCCTAACTAAAATATTATATTTAAGCTCTAATAAGTAGTTAGCTATAGCTTCTATATTATATAAGTAAGGTAGTTAAGATCTTATATCTAGGTTAAGAATATATTTACTTAAAAGTTCTTCTTTATTATTTATTAATTTTTAGCTTTTTAATATTATCTTAGCCTTACTTAGTTGATTTTATTAATAATATATTAGTGTTATTTAAGATATATTATAAATATATATAGTATTTTAGATAGATAATTTAGGGTCTTTTTTTAAAGTACTAAGAGTATTAGTAATATCTTTTTTATTTAAAGATAAAACCATTTTATTTAGTTGAGTTATTAAAGTTTAAAGGTACTTAATTAAAATTTAATATGAACTGGCCCACTCACTTAGGTGGCCCGCTCACTTGTAAACCACGTTAGATTTAATAAGTATACTATATTTAGTCTATTAATAGTATAAAGTGATATCTCTTATACTACCTATATAAATAAAGTAAAGACCTCTTTAGTCTTAAGTTCTTATTGCTGGTAGATAGACCTAAACTCACTCGTGTGCTATCTTACTTAAGAGATTCTCTTATTATATTATAGTCGACTTTATAAAAAAGAATAATAACCTACTGTATTACCTAGACCGCCCTTATCTACCTCTTAATTACTAATACTAATATTAATATTACTATCTTCTATACTAGGTCTTATACCTAGCTAGGCTATATTATTTATAAAGCTATCTAAGGTAAGTAAATATTAGTATACTTTATTCTTATAAACTTTGTAATCTTTATCCTTTTTTAGTGGTACACTGCCAGCTAAGTCAAAATATATCTTAAGATTTAGTATAGTAATATAATAAAACGCTTATATTAAGGCATTATTATCCGCAGAAATAATATTTCCTAGTAGATGGTGAAGTAAATCTACCTAGCTTGCGAATATATCCTCTATGAAGATACTATAATTTATAATGTGGTAAATTTTAAGCTTATTATTATCACTGGACTTCAGTGTTAAGTACAGTAGCAGTGGCTTAACAAATAGTATTAAAAGGGAAGCAGTAAAGTACTAAGCACTAAGTAAACTTCAAGTCAAATATACCTTAGTACTAAGTTAAAGTAGGGTGAAATTCTTAAAGGCAATAAAGATATATTATAAATATATTATAAATAATATAGTTAATAAGTAAGTCGCCTAGATAAGCAAGTCGCCTACTTTCCTAGACCCTATAGCCTTTAACTATTAATAATTTAACCACYATATAAGAAACTATCTAAAATTAATTAAAATCCTCTTCCTTAGTACTTTCTATATTTATAATATAAGTATATATATTATAGCTAGTCTTATTATAGGTACTATATTAATAAATATAAGTTTTAACTTAAGGCTTATAACTACTATAAGCTTATATTTTATCTTTTATTTAATTATCTATATCTATTTAATCTAGTAAATCCCTTATATCTTATATAGAAAGAGACCTTTTAGCTTATAGTCTAGTTTTTTTTACTTATTAGTATTTATTAATTAGCTTATTTATAGCCTAAAAGCCACACACCTAAGTGTAGAAGAAAGTAACCTTATATATAATAGTTATTATACTTTTCTCTAAACTCTTAAGTATATTAAGACTTTTAGTAGGAGAGCTATTTAGGTAATTAGTTATTTATTTTTTTAAGATAAAAGCTTATATAATTACCTTTATTATAATACTTAGTATTTTAGAGACTTAAGACCTAGTTATTCCTAAATATAAGTTTTATAGACTTAATATTATAAACTTAAGATCTAATATAGAAATAACCTTTTTAGGATTAAAAGGTATAATTTTAGTACCTTAAAAACCACCTTAGATATTTTCTTTAATAATTAACTTATTAAAAGTAGATAAAAATATAGGGAAGAAGTCTTCTTTTATAATATATATAATATTATTCCTTTTAAGATCCTTAATTTACTACCTATATACCCTTTTTAGTAAACTAAAATAGCTAATATTAAGAGGTTAGAATATATAAGAAGAATAAATAAGTATATAAAGAATAATAATTTTATTTTCTTAATAGTAGAACTTAAATATAGTTAAATAGTGACTTTTATACCTATCTAGGATAAAAAGGCGGAATATATTAGTATTTTAATCTTTTATAAATTAGTAAAAATATTTTATTTAATTTATATTTATTATATTTATTATCTAGTTATTTAAGCTTATATTAATATATTAATTAATAGGGAGTTATATATTTTTATATTAAGTTATAATATAATTTTCGCCTTTTATTATAATATATAGTAGAACTATCTAGCCTTAGGTATTAATACCTTAAATTATAAAAACCTATTTTTAATTACTAGGCTATATTACTTTTACCTTTCTACTTTAATTAGAACTTATAATAACTATTTTTATAGAGATAAGACCTATTATAAACCTAGTCTTATTAAAATTATAGATATTAGAGTCTAGGATATTATATTTCTTAATTATATTCTTTAAGAATATAAACTAATTATAAATTATCTTTAAATCTTTATATTTAGTTCTCTAATAATTATATCTTTATTTAAAATATATAATAAACTTTAGTAATTATTATATAAAGTTTTTTACTTAATATATATTAATACCGTATTTCACAAGCGAGTGGGCCACCCAAGTGAGCGGGCCACTCAATTTTACACCTTAAATTTAATTCTTAAAATAATTATAAAACCTTAACCTAATAATAAAATTCTATAAAAAANTAAATATAAGCTAATTACTATAAAATCTATACTATATTAAATTCTAAGAAATTCTAAAATTCTCCTATATAGGTAAWTAGAAAAGTGGAGAYAAAAAGTNGACCCACNTTTTCTATTTACCTATATAGGAGAATTTTGGAATTTCTTAGGATTTATTATAGTATTTAGATTATAATAATAAAACTATATATAAAAAAGATATTAATTTAGTCTTAATTCTAAGGTTTTATAATTATTTTAAGAATTGAATTTAAGGTGTAAAATTGAGTGGCCCGCTCGCTTGGGTGGCCCACTCGCTTGTGAAATACGGTATCTATAATATATCCTAAATAATACTAATATATTATTAATAAAATCAACTAAGTAAGGCTAAGATAATATTAAAAAGCTGAAAATTAATAAATAATAAAGAAGAACTTCTAAGTAAATATATTTTTAACCTAAATATAAGATCTTAGCCGCCTTACTTATATAATGTGGAAGCTATAGCTAACCGCTTATTAAAGCTTAAATATGATATTTCGGTTAGGAGGCACTAGGCTATAAACTTTATTAGGCGACACCTAGAACTTATTATATATTTATTATATTAAATTAACTATTAAAGAGTCTAATATGAAGATCTAAAGGTATATAGAGACTAGTTTTAGCTTGTGGAAAACATAATCGCGAAATATAGTATATAATAGGAGGAAATTTATAACTTTAATAAGACAGGCTTTATAATAGGCGTAATATCAGCTAAATCAGTTATTATAGGTATAAAAAGACATTAAAAGGGTTAAAAAATACAACAAGGAAATCACACCTAGGTGATAATAATAAAATATATTAGTATAGCTAGTGTTATTATTCCTTTATTTATTATTATTGCCAGTAAAACCCACCTCTCCTTATAGTATAAAAACAGCCCTTTACCCTATAACTAGGCTATTTCTATTACTAAAAATAGTTAGACTATAAATAAAAAGAGCTTAAAATGGCTTTAGTATTTTAATTAATATATAAAGATAAAAAGAATTAGTAAATATAGGCTATTAATATTAGATAAGTATAAAAGCCACTACTTAGTGGATTTTAAGTTATATTATAAGGTAAATAATATAATTATATTATATATACCTACTTATTTATTATATATACTCTAATTATTAGATATTATCTATTTTTAATTATTAAAATATATATAATGTGGTTAATAAGTGAGTCGCCTAGATAAGCGAGTCGCTTACTTTACCTAGTTTTTACCCTCCTTCGCCTTTACACCCTTATTACTCAGCCATCATTAATAGAAAATTCTTTAAAAGAGATAAGAATCATTCTTACTCTTCAAGCTATTGAAAAAGACCTAGAACTCAGTTGTAGGAAAGCTGCGTCACTCTATAATATACCTTATATAACTATACACGACCGACTCGCCGGGCGTGTCACTCGACATAATTATACCGCTAATTTAAAGAAACTAATAAATTCTAAAGAGGACACTATAGTTAAGTTTATTTTATAGCTGGATTTATAAGACTTACCTCTATGCTATAAAAATGTAGAAGATATAGTGAATCTACTACTCTCTAAACATGGTAATAAATATATTAGTATATACTAGGTAAAAAACCTTATATAATAATTATTAGAGCTTATTATATATTTTAAATAGAGATATAATTATTAGAGAGCTAAATATAAAGATCTAAAGATAATTTATAGCTGGTTTATACTCTTAAAGAATATAATTAAGAAATATAATATCTTAAACTCTAATATCTATAACTTTAATAAGACTAGGTTTATAATAGGTCTTATCTCTATAGGAATAGTTATTATAAGTTCTAATTAAAGTAGAAAGGCAAAAGTAGTATAGCCTAATAATTAGGAATAGGTTTCTATATTTAAGGTATTAATACCTAAGGCTAGACAGTTCTATTATATATTATAATAAAAGGCGAAAATCATATTATAACTTAATATAAAGATATATAACTCCCCACCAATTAGTATATTAATATAAGCTTAAATAGCTAGATAATAAATATAATTAATATAGATTAAATAAAATATTTTTATTAATTTATAAAAGATTAAAATACTAATATATTCTACCTTTTTATCTTAAATAGGTATAAAAGTCACCACTTAATTATATTTAAGCTCTACTACTAAGAGAATAAAATTATTACTCTTTATATACCTATTTATTTTTCTTATATACTCTAGCCTTTTAATATTAGCTATTTTAGTCTACTAAAAAGGGTATATAGGCGGCAAATTAAGGATCTTATAAGGAATAGTATTATATATATTATAAAGGAAGACTTCTTCCCTATATTTTTATCTACTTTTAATAAGTTAATTACTAAAGAAAATATCTAAGGTAGTTTCTAAGACACTAGAATTATACCTTTTAATCCTAAAAAGGTTATTTCTATATTAGATCTTAAGTTTATAATACTAAGTCTATAAAACTCATATCTAAGAATAACTAGGTCCTAGGTCTCTAAAACACTAAGTACTATAATAGAGGTAATTATATAAGCTTCTATCCTAAAAAAATAAATAACTAATTACCTAAATAACTCTCCTACTAAAAGTCTTAATATACTTAAGAGTTTAAAAAAAGGTATAACGGCTATTATATATAAAGTTACTCTCTTCTATACTTAAATATACGGCTTTTAGGCCATAAATAAGCTAATTAATAAACACCAGTAGGTAAAAAAAACTAAACTATAAGCTAAAGGGTCTCTTTCTATATAGGATATAAGGGATTTACTAGATTAAATAGATATAGATAGTTAAATAAAGGATAAAATATGAGCTTATAGTGGTCATAAGCCTTAAGTTAAAACTCGTGTTTATTAATATAATACCTATAATAAGACTGGTTATAATATATACACTTATATTATAAATGTGGAAAGTACTAAGGAAGAAGATTCTAATTAATTTTAGATAGTTTCTTATATAGTGGTTAAATTATTAATAGTTAAAGGCTATAAAGTCTAAGAAAGTAAGTAACTTATTTATCTAGGCGACTTACTTATTAGATATATTATAAAGATATAATTAATAATCTAATATATATTAAAGTTACTTATATTATTAAGGAGGAATTTTTCCTTATAGTTTATTTAGTATATAAAGCTTCTATAATAGAATTAAATATCCTTAGAGGTTTTTAAGGAGCTAGAATTTATCCTTTTAATCTAGAATATATAATTTTATAGCTTAATATAAAGTTATAAACTCTATTACCTCTTAGGATATTAGATAGTTAAGAACTTCCTTAGCTTCTAAAAATATCTAATAACCTAATAAAAGCCTTAAGTTAAATAGAATATATTAAGAAAAGAATAAGAATTTATTAGAGTAGCTCTTTAAGTAAAATTATTATAAATATCTCTTAATTATTAAAGTATATAACTAAAGTATTATATTAGATAGTAATAATATAAGACTAAATTAAAGAACTAGAGGTAGTAAATAAATAACTTTCCTAATACCACTATATAAAAAAAAATATATATAGACTAGAGGATCTCTTACTCTAGTAAATAGTAAAATTTTAGTTACTTAATTATAAGGGAAGGTAAAGAAAAGACGTAATGAGTCTAGAAGTCCGGGTCTATTAATGCAGGCCGAACCGCGCTATCGGCGATGTGGTAATTGCGGTGAAATTAGCTATAATATAAGAATATATAAAAAAGTAATAGAAATCACTTCTTTAGAGGATTCTAATTAATTTTTATTACTTAGGTTTTATTTTATTTTATTATAAGATATTTTATATTATAAGGTCTAGGAAGGTAGCCTACTTACTTAGGTGGCCTACTTACTTATAAACTATATTAGTAYCTAAAAAANTAAAATAAAAGAGTAAATATACTTTCTTATAAAAAGTAAAATATATTAAAAGGAGTAAATAATAATTAACTATAATATTATATAATATAATTATTAAAATTAGAAATTATATATACCCTTTAAGGACTTATTATACTAGCTTTTATTAAGATTACTTATTATAAACTAGTACTAGCTATAAGGTAAAGAGAGTCTTCTTAGGATATTTATATATAAAGTATTAAGGAAGTACTAAAGCTAGAATTACTAGTAGAAAATAATATATTTTAGGTATAAGATAAGGAGTAGGATATAAGTTATAGAAATATTATCTAAAGTATATTATAATAATAATAAACCTTTTTAATAAAACTTAATTTAAAGTTATTTATTAGTAAATATTTATTATTAATAAATAAAGAGTTATTATTTTATAAGTAATAATAAATACTAAACTAGGAGCTACTATAAATAAAAATTATCTAAGAAATATATAACTTATTATTAATAGGATATCTTAGATAAGAAAGCCTTATAAGTTTACTCTTTAAGTAGTTCTTTTAGCTAGGTATATTAAATAATATATAATAATTTATTTAGAATTATAATAGCTATAAGGGAAATAAAGTATAGAGAGAAAGAAAGAGCGGTTTCTTAAAACCACTCCTAGTCCTTAATTAAATTTAGTAAGAAATATCTATTAACTTTATTATAGACCTTCCTAAGAGTAATAGCTACTTAAACTTAATAGTTATTATAAACTAATTAAGTAAAGGGGTTATCTTTAAGTCCTATAAAGATATTTAAATAGAAACTATAATAAAGAAGTTTATTTATACCTTTTATTAACACCATAGTATTCCTAAGGCTATTATCTTAGATAAAGGTATCTAGTTTATTAGATAATTATAGAAATAATTATATATACTACTTTAAATTATATAGTAACTATTTATAGCCTATTACCTAGAAATAGATAGTTTAATTAAATAAATAAATTAGATAATAAAAGTATATATCTATATATTTATAAACTATAATTAGGATAACTAAATAAATTTACTACTATATATAAAGCTAGTTATTAATAACTAAGATATAGCCTTAATAAAGGTTAACTTATTCTTTTTAATATATAGTTATTATATTAAGCTTATAATATTTATATTAAAGGAATTATTATTAATAAGTTTATAGAGTCTAGTTTAATAAGTAGATATTATTATATTAAAACTAAAGTAAGTTATAAAATAGGTATAAATAATAATAATAGTTACTTAATAATCTTAAGAAGATATAATTAATTAAGTATATTAATAGGTATTAGCCTTTAAAGTTAATAATAAAATCTAACTTAATTTAAGGAATATCTATATAAAGTAATTATATAAAAAGCTAAATATAAAGTATATAAAGTTTATAATAACTAAAAGAATTAATTTATATAATTATTATCTTAATATATTACCTAATATTTATAATATTTTTTATATAACTTTAATATAACTTATTATAATAAATCCCTTACTATTATAGACCTAAACTAATAATTAATTACCCTTATAGTTTATTAAAGGTAAAGAAGAATAGGAGATAAAGGCTATTATAAGAGAGAAGTATGTCTAATATAGATAGGGCCGTATAAAGAAATACCTTATCAAGTAGACAGGCTATTAAGAACCGACCTAGGAACTAGCAGCGGCCTTAGCCGGCGTGGCTACACTTGACATTTAGGAGCGTCGCTCATAGGAGGGGGGGNATATTATCACAGGTTAGACCCTAAAAGAGACTCAGCCTAAAGACCTTATTACGCCACTATAATAGAATAGATCACAACCCTAGTTATAATCCTATATTTAATAATTACCTATCTAACTAATATTATAATTAATACTTATAAAGGATATTATAGGAGAGATCTAGAGGATCTCTCCTCTTAGTTCTTTAATTCTTCTTCTTTATAATAAGATTATTAGGTAGATTAAATAAATCTTTTTAAACCCTTATAGTAGCTACCTTATTAATAGAGGAAAATAATAGAGGTCTTATTAGACTAAATAACCTTCTTTAAATAATAAAGGTCTTATTAGACTAGATAACCTTCTTTTAGTCCTTTAGGGTCTAATCTAAGTACTTTTAATACCACTTTAATTAGTTATCTTATATCCTCTTTATTAAGCCTAGCTTCCTTATTAGTTTTATCTTTTAAAAGTTAGCCTTTTTAAGGATTTAGAAAACTATAGGTAATAAGATAGGCGTGCCTTTGTTACATGTGCACTGCCAGTACTGACGGCAGTCACGTGTAAACTGCCGACTTTATATAGATCTGTTAGCTAGCACAGAGAGATTAGAAGGATTAACCAATTTATTACCATTATCTGCATATATAACAGTAGTGGTGCTTGTATAAATACGATCCTATTGACCACTGACCTGGTTAAAGACAGAGGCACGTTAGGAATAACGTGTTGCCAGGTATTATTGATGATAACCTCGTTAGTACTGGCGGACCCCTATAGGGAGGTCTAATAAGTGGTAGTAATTGCTGTTATGAAATGTGCGGCTAGAAGGATTTGATTATTAACTGAATCCTGAAAGTTATAAAAACCAATTAAAGTGATTTAATTAACTAATAATATAATTATTATCTTGAGATATATTAGTAAGCGAATTAACGCCCTTAGATAATGCCCTTAACCTCTAGTAAAGCGAGAAAAGGTAAGTAAACTACTATCTCTATTACTAAATTCTATGAAATATATAATTTTTTCTAATTTATATGAGATTATCTGGAATTACTTATTTCCTAAATTATTTAAGTGAGCCTAATATAATATACTAAGCTCTTACTATTTATATAAAGAATACTTAATTAGATTGGTAATATTATCTTAATACCTACTAAATTACTACCTGATTCTGCCTTAAGGAGCTGGATAATATTATCTAACACTTTAACTGTCTGGCGTAGAGTCTAATAGACTATCCGCGCCACAACTGATATAAGACACGCCAAGACCCTGAGAAAGCTGGTCAATTTAGGGGCATCTAGTATAATTTCTAAGACAGCAGGGGAGGAAGAGATCCCGGCCAAAGCACTAGGATCCTCGCCATAAATGGCCTCTCCCTCACCCCGGTTAGGCCAACAAGCCTCACCGCTACCCTCCTTAATATCGCCGACCCCTAGATCGGCAATCTCCTACTAAAAGAGTAATTAGGGTATAGGCGATATTATCGACTAATTATATACCACTATAGACCATATTATGGCAGGAACTGTCGAGCTATGTGAGACTACTATAATATTATGAGAAATAGTAAGCGAGTTGTATAGTAGTTTAGAATACTTATATGCCTCTACTAACTAACTTAGTACTAATATTAATAATATAATAAAGGGCTTTAAAGAGATCTTTATATTAATCTAGTAAAAGGCCACTACTATTAACGAGCTAACTTCTATTATAGCACCTAAGTTACCCTCTTACTTAGAGTAAAATAATATATAAATTAATATAATTACCTCTTAGGAAGCTTAAATTGCCTAAGCTACCTTTAATATCTATAGTATAGGACTTTACTGGCCTAATGCCCTGGATGATAAATGTGCTAAAGGAAATAATAGCTTTAATGAGAAATATATGGTTGTGCGCGAGCTAGCTACCTGGGAACGTATGGTACTCATGGCAATGGAGAACCCACACCAGGAAGGGTATATCTGTAGTAATTTATAGTAACTATTATGAGGCGAAGCTTAAATATGGTATAATAGCTAATTGAGTGTCGATAAAAGAATTGCCTATTAGAATAACAAGACCCTTATATTTCGCTCCCTCTATAATAAGTTTGGTATTAAACTAGTGGATATATAGAGATAGATGGCGGACACCCGATGGAATAAAACCACGATCACTAAAAAAGGGGTTATAGTTACCACCCTTTAGGCCACTTTCCTCCTAAAAGCTCTAGCACTAGGAGATATAATGCCATAATAATAACTCACCTATTTTTATTAAAAACTTCCTATAAAGCTATACCTGACTTACGCTAAACTAGACAGGTATATATAACTTATAATATACCTTAATTAACTTAAGTATTAATATAAAATTCTAGAAGAAGAAGTATAATATAGGGCAAAAGGAACCTTAAATATAATAAGATTATTATATAAAGTTTATATAGTAAATAGTAATAGAGAAGAAGACTTATATACTAGAGATAATAATAAATAAGTTAATATTTATTATAACTAATAGTAGAACTACTAGAAATATCGCCGCTTAAGCTAAGAATAATATAGGCAAAAGGACTTCCGCCCCTATTAACTATATAAAGGGGAAGAACGCTGAGTTTGATGGTAAAATTATAATAGAGGCCGTGGAGACACTTTCTAGTAGCGCGCCTTAAGCCCTAAAGGGGAACTATTTATTTAAGGATATAAAAAACGGCAGTAATAATAGTACTATAACTATAAGAAACGGTAATATCCTTAAGGATGGAACCATTATTGTAAAAATATGGACTACTGAAGGATGAGAAAGGACACTATAAATGGCGGTAGATACTATATAATTGCCGAAGATAATAGTGATCTTAAACGCACTTAATAAGAAATAGAAGCTTATAGATATATAATTATTAATAAAAGTGACCACGGTAGTAATAAAGACACTAACTTTTATAATGGAAAAAGTGACTTAGAGGATGAATTTAAAGAAACCGCCTATAATATTATAGTATTAGACCTCAAAACGCTGAATACACATTTTAAACCAGTAGTCGAGGCAATTATAAGGCTAGATATGTTAGTAAAGAGCCAATTTATACTAATATATCTAAGAATATTGATTTAATTTATACTAAAAGGTAGGAGCTTTGAAATTTGTCTAGATATAGGCGCTTCTAATGCCCTTGTTGATAAAACCTGGCTAGAGAAGTATGGGAATAATCCTAAGTTCTATAATAGAGAACTAAAACCTATTAAAGGCATTAAATTAGCCTTTAATATTAGCTAAGAAGCTACCTTTAACTTCTATATTGAAGTATGCCTACTTGAGTGAGAGATTCTCGTATATATAACTATTATAGCTGATGTGGTTGATGGGATGGGACCGCTTCTCCTCCTAGGAATGACATTTTTATATAACTATGGTGTTAAAATTGACTATATAAAAGGCAGAGTGAACCTATGAAGTATCTAAAACGCCGAGATCCTAGTATATATTTGCTAAAAGAAATCAACCCTGAAATTCTAGTGTAAAATCCGCGTAACTATGCCTATAGATATTGTGCTAGGGAAGTAGGTATTTATGGCAACTTATTGGAGAGATCGAATAACTGAGAAGGAACTCTTGCGAGAAATAGCTTTCTACTTTATGGTATTATATAAATATATATATGATATAATAATTGATAAAAACACCCTAGAATATGTGGTAATATATAACTAATTGGCGAATATTATCTAGATTGAGAAGTATAAACTCCTAGGTCACCTCAAGTTATATGTGGGCCATGAAACCATATTTTATATTAACTTTGATGAAAACACCTATAATATATTAAATTCTATCTAAAGTATGATAGAAGTATTGGAAGACATGATAGAGAATACTAGTTATAATACTAATAAAAGTTCTATAAGTATGGACCTACTGGACGTTGATAATGGCACCTTAAACTATAGAGTGTCGCGGCCAACCGACATCACTATGATAATAAATGATTTTAGTGTATATATTATAAACCTTGAACCTGACTTTACTAAGGAACTTTATTAAATGACTAATAAATATGATATCTATAATAATTGAGGCCTTATACTAATGGCTAATGAAGAAAAAATGAGAATTAACCTTATTAATGACTAGTAGAACTAGAAAAGGAATATTAGACTATACCTACTAGGTTTTAAAGATTATGAAGCTTTAGATAAATATTATAACACTTTTATTATATAAGGAAAACTCGAACCGATGATAGAACTGATGTTGATAGTGTGCCTAGCCTTTGTTGTCTGGTGTACTATAAATGGCAAAAGTAAGGAGAGAATTGTGATTGACCTCCGCCCACTTAATAAAATGACCATTCTGGACGTCTATTCTCTACCTAATTAAGATAATATTATTAATAGTGTCTGAGGGAACTAGTATTATTTGATGTTTAATGGAAAGAGCTTCTATTTTTAATTTAGTGTATACCTGCTATATCGCAACTGTATGGTTGTTATCTTTGAAAGAGGACTTGAAGTATTGAATGTGGTACTGATGGGATTTTGTAATGCCCTAGTATATGTGTAATGCTTTATGGACAACCTGTTTTGTGTATATTCCTCTTTTATTTGTGTCTTTATTGATGATATTCTTATTTTTTCTTATATAAGAAGTGAGTATTATAGACACTTGTAGATCTTCTTGTAAATAGTAACTAAAAAACGGCTATATGTTTCCCTAGATAAGTCATTTATCGCATTCCCAGTGATATGGCTGCTTGGATATATAGTTGATAGAGTAGGGATTACTAAAATGGATGACTGACTGGAAGTATTTGTAAAGTTATCTATTCCTTCTAATCTTGTAGAGCTTGAGATATTTATCGGAATGGCTGGTTTTATCTACAGCGGTATATTATGGTATATATAACTCCTCAAATTACTGTAATGCCGTAAAACCGCCTTACTTCGAGATATGAAAAACGCCGGAAATGTTATTTTTGGTCTTTTAAAGCCTGTGTGAAGGAGTAAAGCTTAAAAGGTTACCTTTGATATAACTGATGAAGAGAAGGCCGCCTTTGAGTGACTGCGAACACACCTGGTAATATAATTCCGCCTATACTATTATGACCTAAGTATACCTCTATTCTTTAAACTCGACGCATATAAGGACGGATTTGGCCTATTTGTATTCTAGCTTAATATACCCTGGAATGGCGAGAGTATCCTAGGAAAGGATATTGTGGCAGATAAGCTATGCCCACTGATGTTTCTATCTAGACTTATGTTAAAGATAGAGTAGGTATATGGTTTAATGGAAGCCGAGGTCGCCGTAGTCGGTTGGGCAGTTAGAAAGCTTCGACGGATGGTATAATCTAACCGCCATCCTACTAATATCATTACTGATTATATCGCTATAAAAGGCATTGTGATGTACACTTTGCTGGTCACTATGGACCTTAATAAGGTGAACCTAAAGCTCGCTACTATTATGAATTACCTATTATAATTTAGGCTTAAAATCTTCTATATTCTAGGTATTCTTAATATTATATTAGATATATTATTTAGGCTCCTATAATATAAACTAATCTAAAGAATAGCTAAGTAGAGTATATATGATGAACTTGATATATCTGCGTATAGCTATCTCTATTAAGCCGTCGAGACAGTGTTATACCCACGATTTAGAAAACTGCTTCTAAATAGATACTGCGAAGACGCTAAATACTATAAGATTTTAGAGTACTTAGCCTAGTATTAGGAGTATTCAGCTGATAGTATAAAGTATATACTAAAGAAAGTAGTATGGCGATAACCACAACTCCTGATTGGCCCTTAAGAGCGCAGTTCTGATGGATTATTATACCTTATTAACCCGTTAGGATAAAGGAAGCTATATATACCACGCAGCCTTATTAAAACCGTGCTTGTAGCCACCTATGATAATAAATATCACTTTAGTATAAATAGAATGCACACTGAACTCCGAGAAGTCTTCATTTAAGGCATGGTATACTAAATCAATAGGTATTTAGCCTTTTGTCCCACCTGTAGGGAGAATTCCATTAATAGGAAACCGCCATTAGGAGAAATGTGATTATTTAATATACCGCCTATACCTTTCTATACTATTTCCTTAGACTTTATAACCGATCTTCTATTGGTGTTATTAAAGAATATACTATAGATGATAGACGGTTAGGATATACTTGATATCCTTTGCCTGATTTCCTGTTGGTTTTTAAAGAAGATGATCCTTCTAGTAGGAAATAATTACTATATGGTGAAGAACTGGGTAGAGATACTACTCTAAAGCCTAATAATATATGACTGGGGGCTGCCCTAGAGAATTATCAGTAATCGCGACCTAAAGTTCACTTCTACTATCTAGACGGAGATATTCCACACACTTAGTGCCAGATTTAATATATTAATAGTATACTATACTTAAACCAATGGACTATTAGAGTATAAAAATTAGATAGTTAAGCTAGTAATTTAGTACTATATTGCGATAAATCTAATAGTACTATAGCTAAAAATATTACCTATATTATAATATGACCTTAATAATATATATTTAGTATTAATTTAATAAACCTTAAATAAAATAATATATAGATTCTAACCTAAATCCGCCATTACTATAGTCATATCCGCCAATTCTCTAGGTAAAATATATAGTCTAGAGGTATTGATAGAACTAAGAAAAACATATATATATAAGGCGCACCTTAGCCTTGCTGTCTCTTCTGCCTTATAGAAGATGAGGTATGACGAAAAGTATAATATGCCTGATATTCGTGTGGGAGATGAAGTATATCTCTGCCTTTATAAAGGATATTAACTGCTGGGAAATCTAAAATGGAAATGGTCTATAATATAAGTAAGACTATATAAAGTCCTAGAGGAGGTATACCTTTAGGTATATAGACTTGACTTCGGGAATACTAGTTGTGTCTATTTTGTTGTTAATATTGCCTATATCTGGAAACCTCGCTAAGGAAAAGATCTATTTTATCGAGAAGAGCCCGCACTGCTAACTATTATGATGGACGGTGAAGAGTACTGGGAACTCGAGAGAATCATTTAGTATTAGGATCGAATCGGCCGCCATGAATGCAAATTCCTAGTGAAATAGAAAGGGTTTGGTGATAAAGATAACTTATGGATTGACGAAAGCATCCTACGAGAAGACGCAGTCGATATGGTCGAAGAGTATCTCGCCAAGCAGGCCACCGCCCTAAAGCGCGGCCGAGGTCGACCACGCCGCTAGTAATAGTGTAGTAGATGTTAAGATCAGCCACCATACCACCACTAGGAGTAATCTATAGTGAAATGCTAAAAAAGTATGGCTGATGTCGTCTAAAAAACGGTGGTATAATAAAAATTATAATTTCCTTTATTAAAAATGCTAGAATCTATGTTGATAGTGTGTAGGTACTATTAATACCCTGGTATAAAGGGGTACCCTACTAGCCGACTTTTGGCTAGTATAAACCCTACCTTTATAATATACTAAAAAGTTTCACTTTTAGTCACTTTACTACTTATTTATTAAAATTACTATCTTTTAGGTAGTATAATTAAAATTATAGGTAGTGTGGTTATTAAAAACTTCTAAAAAAAGTATTAATTTCCTAGTATTAATAGAATCACTATTAATTTAGGTAGTACTGATAAGTATTATATTAGAACTAGTAATATAGAGTAATAAAGTAATAATACTAAGGACCTGCCTATATAAAACGCGACTTTAGCTAGAAAGATACTGGCTTCCGCCTTAATTAACTAGGTAGATAGTAGTAATAATGAGATATATTAATAGGAAACTGAATTTAATAAAGCCGATGAAGAAAATAATAACTTTAGTAATAATAGTGAGGAGTTTATATAAACTAAAACCGACGGTTTTAATGAAAATACCGATATTCTTAATAAAACCGCTAATACTGCTATTGGAACCACCGATATTGCTACCACACCTAACCGAGCTATTAAAATAGTTATAAAGAGACCATTAAAATGATCTGAATTTATTAGGGTCGATAAAAAGCCTGTTATTATTACTAGTTTCCTTATTAATAATGACGCGGAAGAGTGTGGATACCTATTAATCTTGGACTGGTAGTACCCCCTATTTGATGAAAATGGCAATGAAGTTGATATGAAGTTCCTATAGCCTAAAATTAGCTATTCCGACCTTAGAAATAATAATTATATAGGGTATTTTACTAAGCCATAGAGTAAAGAAGAATCCGAGTATAATATAAATTAGGCCTTCTATTTAGCCGGTTTTTATATATTTAGTAGTAAAATTAACATAAAGTACTAACACTATAGATTATATAATAATATTATAACTGTTATCTTAGAAATTTAGGAAGTATACACCGTCACTTCTGCCGAGAAGAACGTCAGTTTGGCCAATATTACCACTGTTCGCACCACTAAAAGTAAAATACTTAAAGTAACTAAGGCGCAATTAGATAATAGTGGCTAGTATTTTAATAAAAACGGTAAAAAGCACTATTAGATAGAGTTTTTACCTATAAAAGTGATAATTCTAGTAATTCGCTTTTATAACTCCGACCTTTTAGTTAATAGCACTATTATAACTAGACTTTCTATTATAAGATGTTTAGATCTGGCCCAGATTGAACCCACAGACAACAACGGCGCCGCTATTATCATCCAACCTAGTGGCAATACCACCGAACTCCAGACTAAAATCAACGACATAGAGGAAATAATCGGCAGAATACGCGTATAGGCTATAAAACTAGAGGCCTAGTATGCCGCTGAAAAAGTAAATACCGATAAGGAAAAGGCTAAAACCGACACTAAAGAGGCCGGCACTAGTAAGTAGATAGTGACTATTAACTAGGATCTCGATAAAATCTATAAATAGTATAAAATAGTTAATATCTAGAAGAAGAACGCCGATATTGACATTTAAGCTATTAAAACCGGCGTCATAGAAGTAAAAAANGCTGGCCATCAACATTATAATGGCCGCCAAAGCCGGCCTAAAATCTATAACTATTAGCACTCCCGCCGACATAAACGACGGAACCTATAAGGGCACCGCCTAGCCGGGGGCCGCCTGATCTTGAATTGCCGGTAATAGGAACTAACTCTAGGTCTAAATTCCCTAGTAAGCCACTATATCTAATAAAACCGCTCTAAAAGATAGCACTCCTGCCGCCAGAAAACACAAGCTTATTCTAAAAGGCAGAATTACCATTAATAACGATAATACTCCCTCGCCTACTCTAAAATATTAATAAAAGTTGCCTACTAAAAATACTAATATAAGAGCTAAAACCGCTAGTAAACTAGCTAACTCTTTATTTTAAGTATAAAACTAAATGGTATTGACGTGATGAATGTTGTAATTACTAAGTAGGAAGAGTATGACGCCTAGTATACTTAGAATAAAAAAAAAAAAAAAAAAAAAAARAGTATAGATAGGAATATAAGGGATTTAGATATAACTAATGGGATTTTATATAAAATTAACAATTAAGGGATTATAAAATATATATTACTAAATTACTATAGATTTAACTTTTTTTAGGCTATATATAGTATTTTTTCTTTTAATATTAATGCATTAGGGACAATATACTATTTCTTTTATATATATGGCATTTGTTATATATGCACTGCTAGTACTGATGGCAGTCACGTGCAAACTGCCGACTTTATATAGATCTATTAGCTAGCACAGAGAGATTAGAAGGATTAACTAATTTATTATTATTATCTGTATATATAATAGTAGTGGTGCTTATATAAATACAATCCTGTTGACCACTGACCTGGTCAAAGACAGAGGCACGTTAGGAATAACGTGCTGCCAGGCATTATTGACGATAACCTCGTCAGTACTGGCGGACCCCTATAGGGAGGTCTAACAGCCTTCTTCTATCAACTTAGCTATAATAATAGCAGCCATCTTCTCTCGGCCATACCTATTATACTAGATCTTAGTAATAACTTATTATATTATTTCTTTAGTCTATTTTAAAGGTCAACTTAACCGAGAAGTATCCTTAAGATATTTATTTTTAAGGGCAATAGGTCATATATTAGGGTCAAAGCCACGTTCTTTAGCCCTCATAAAGAGTCGATTTACTGTGTGACGTGTCACTCCAGTCAGTACACCAATCTCAGGGCTTAACTTCTCACCATAAGCCTTTAAGGTAACAATTACAGCTCGAGTGGCAATATCTGTATTGACCATTGCTATCACTGGTAATTCGTACAGAGAGGGATTGAAAAGGGGGCTGTTGCCATACAAATTCTGGTGGGTGGCGCCCCTGGTCAATTGGCTAGGGTGGTTGAGGCCCCTGGTGACGTGGAACAGGACTTTTGAAAGCGTCCTCCGTACCCGTGGCTGTAATATTTCACGGGTACCCGTGGGCATTGTAAGCGCATTTCCCGGTTGACAGTTTCCAGGCACTGTTCATCCATTTAGTGCACACCAACCCCCTATAGCGCGCCGCTAGTCTTTTGTCCTGTGCTAGTCTCATGTCTATCCTGGCTCAATATTAATCCCATTCAAATGCAATCGCAAGACAGTCAAAGGCAGTTTCCGGCTGACTGCCTACCTCCTGAACAGGAATACAGTACCAGAGATGCCGCATACAAAGCTCTTAATGCCTGGGCAGCGGCACGAGGCTATGCCTTTGTGACCGGAAGGTCGCACAAGGAGACGTCCGGGAGGGTTTCAGTCACATATACCTGCGACCGCGCCTATCGTCCACCAGATGCTTCAGAGAGCCGGAAGCGACAAACCAGTACGTGGGGTACTGGCTGTCAATTCTCCGTACTTGCCAAGCAGAGTCTTGATAAAACCACATGGGCTGTGAAGCATCGACCGGATGGCCGTTTCGCTATTTATAACCATAAGCCGAGCTGGCACCAGTCTGCTCATCCCGTTCATCGTGTACTATCCTCTACAGAGAAGGCAACCATTGGCGATCTCACAAATGCGGGAGTGGCACCTAAAGACATCAGGACACACCTGCGACAGCATTCTGGCACAATTGCGACTCAATAGGACATCTATAACCGCATTGCAGAGAGCAAGCGGAGTCTCTGTGAGGGCCAAAGCACCATGCAAGCCTTTGCTAACCAGCTAGACGAGCAGGGTTTTTGGAATTAGATGTAACTGGATAATGGGGGCAGAGTGATAGCTGTACTTTTTGCCCATCTAGAGTCACTTGCTTATCTGAAGGCCTACCGAAATATATTTTTCTTAGATTGCATATATAAGATAAATAAATATAGGATGCTACTACTTGATATTATTAGTGTTGATACTTGCCAGCGATCTTTCTATATCGCCTTCATATTTTTAAGTGGCGAGAGTGAAGAGGACTATATGTGGGCCCTAGAGTGACTTCGATCTATATATGAGTTTTCTAGGGCAAGGCTTCCTTCCGTCATTTTAACCGATCGTTGTCTCGCTTGTATGAATGCGGTGTCTCGCTGCTTCCCAACTACAAGCTCACTTTTATGCCTCTGGCATGCAAATAAAGCAGTCCTCCACTACTGTAAGCCGGGCTTTATGAAAGCTTTCCTAGAAGAAGGGGAGCGCCAGCAGGCGCAGAAAGACTAGAACGAGTTTTACGGCTACTGGTATTCACTTGTGAGATCTATGGACGAGAATACCTTTAATTCCCGCTTATAAGACCTCGAGCAACGATATGCGTCAGATCATGTCCGTGAGGTTAGCTATGTGAAGGAAATGTGGCTTGATCTTTATAAAGAGAGACTCATCAAGTCTTGGGTTGACCAACATTCTCACTTTAGTAGTGTTATAACTTCACGGGTAGAAGGAATTCACGCGCTACTAAAGAGTCACCTAAAAAAANTCGACACTGGATCTTTTTGAAGCTTGGAGGGCCATCAAGCAGGCGCTGCTCAATCAACTGGCTGAACTTCGTTCAAACCAGGCTAAGCAACATCTACGGATGCCTATTGAACTCTCTAGCTCCATTTATGGCATTGTTCGCGGTTGGATATCTCATCAAGCATTGCGGAAGGTCGAGGAACAGCGAAAAGCCCCATCTATCTTCTTTTTTTTCTAATCCCATTCGTTCCCAACGGCCCACCAAGCCAAATGGCCCTATCTTTAATATATTTGTAGCCTCTCAACTAGAACAAATAGCTAGACTAGCAAAATAGACCCAAACTTAACCCTACTATATCGATGATGTTCAGAGGATAAATGGGGATCGCCTCCCAAAGAGGAATGGCGGGTCACATGGTCTCTCCACATCGTTCACGTTGCAACATATTAATGTCGTCTCATGACAAGGCTTAGCCGGGGCTTCAATTAGGTTCAGAAATTTGCTATGCAGCGTTCAGTCAATTCATTGCGACTCCCAATTGAGCTGCTGCTGCTTGTGGCGGACCATCTCCCTTGCGCAGATTTGGTGTCTCTTGTCCGCGCCGTGCCTGCGCTCGCCGAGCACCTCTCAGCGCAACAGGCCACAACTCAGGATGACCATGGCAGGGGGCTGTTGCATCTCATCGCCATGGATGGGGAAGCACAAATGGTAACCTTGCTGCTGCGCAATAAAAGCGTGACGGCGGACTTGAGGGATCGCTATCTACGAACCCCATTAGGGCTTGCAGCTTCACGAGGGCACGAAAGAGTGGTTAAGTTGTTAATTTCCCGACAAGACGTCGATGCTGATTGGAAAAATGAGTCAGGGGTAACGCCGCTGAATAGCGCAGCCTTTCATGGACACACAGCCGTGGTCGAACTGTTGCTCAGTCGACGAGATGTCGAAGCGGACCCCAAGAATAATGCCGGAACTACTCCACTTGCCGATGCAGCTTCTGAGGGACATGTAGCTGTAGTTATGCTACTACTTAGTCGGCCCGATGTTGAGCCAGACTCAAAAGATTGGTATGAACAGACTCCGTTATGTCACGCAGTCCAAGGCGGGCACGAAGCTGTAGTTGAATTACTGCTTAGCCGAGCAGATGTCGATGCAGACTCGAAGGATGCTTGTGGGCGAACGCCATTATCTTACGCCGCCTGTATTGGGCATAAGCCAATAGTTGAGCTGCTGCTAAGCCGGCCAGGTGTTCATGCAGATTCAAAAGACAGCCGCAATCAATCGCCATTGTCTCACGCTGCTTCCCGCGGGCATCATGCAGTGGTCAAGCTACTGCTCAGTCGAGCTGATATAGAAGCGGACTCCAAGGATTGTTACGGGTGGAGTCCTTTGGCGATTGCGGCTTGGGTTGGCCATGCAAGAGTCGTCAAGTTGTTGCTCAGTCAGCCGAATGTTGCGGCAGATTCGAAGGATTGTTACGGGGGAACGCCATTATCTCACGCCGCTGACGGTGGACATGAAGCAGTAGTCAGGCTGCTACTTGATCGACCAGAAGTTGAAATAGACTCGCTTGATTCTATGGGTCGCACACCATTAATCTACGCAGCTTCTCGAGGACATGATGCTGTTGTTAAGGTACTGCTTAGTAGACCTGGAGTTAGGGTGAACTGGAAGGACAAAAGAAATCGATCGCCGCTTTCTTATGCGGCAGGTAGTGGATACGAAACTATTGTCAGGCAGCTACTTTGTCGAGCAAATATCGACGTGGCCTCGCAGGACGATTGTGGCTGTACGCCGTTAACATATGCGAAGCAGCGCGGCCATGAGGCAATCGTCAGGCTCCTACATAATTGCCTAGCTTGCCAAGCGGAGTTGGAGAGCAATAATAACTGACCATTCATCAACCCTGTGTCTCTAGCGTAAGGCTGGTAAAGAGGGTCCTTGCGCCACAACGGCATGGCTTTTACCATATGCGCATGTATAGCTCGTCTTCGCAGTGGCCACCTGCACTGACAACCGTATCGGCCGATTCTGAGCTAAACGCCGGCGCTAGTACAGACACGCTCAAACAGTGACCACTAAGCCAGGGCCAATCGAAAACTGCAAAAGCTGGCTTGTAATAATTTCATCATCGCATTTGACACCTCTGCGGATGGAGAACCACTCAATCGGCTGGCTCATCGCAGCTCGACTTTCAACTCGAGGAGAAGAAGTTCCCGCTCACAACATCAGGAACGGAGCCTTTCGCCGACAAGCAAATATATGCAGCGCACGGCGTTAATATGGGTTTGCCATTCAATCAAGTCATCCAGCAGCGCCCAGGGAGAAACAATACGCCATTTGTAGTCCTACGAAGGCTCATGCTGAAGGCGCCAAATCTCGGACTTCGATACTGGCTTCTGAGCCGTAAATTGGCCCCAAGACCGTAAATGATGTCACTGACAGGCTCCCTGGTTCGGATTAGTCATAGTCTACGTAAGCCAGCCTGTTTTTGTTTTTGAAGGAATATGCTATTTGTGCTGGCCTTCAGTAAGCACCATCAACGACGTCTGCGCCAACATCTACGAATTGAAACTTACTATCTCAACGGCTTGACCGTAGATTGACCGCAATTCTCTCTATTATAACAACATTATGAAGATTCATCTTCCGCTGCTTCTCTTCGAGCTGCCGGTTTTGGCAGAGCTTATCTTGCGTCCACCGATACATGTCGCGCAACCGATTCATGTGGCGCGGAAAGCGGAGCAGCAGCTGCTTGCACCAAACAATGCGGCTTCAACTTTCAGAGAAAGCACGGCTACTAGCTTCAAAATGCCTCCGTTTAGATTTGGCAACTATACGGTGCGAGAGCACGATGGAACTGCCTGTACCACTTCTGGCGAGAAGCAGTGGACCGGCACTGTCGATGTTACTAACGAGCGTCGCCTCTTCTATTGGTTCTTCGACTCACAAAGAGACCCTGCCCAAGACCCAGTCATTATTTGGCTCAATGGGTAAGAATCGCGCATCGCTTCGTTATATTGTCAGCGTTGCTTGCATAAGCTAATACGCAATAGCGGCCCTGGCCGAAGCTCCTTGCGAGGCCTTTTCCACGAGCTTGGACCATGCCTGCTAAGTCGTAATGACAACAAAACCATTATTAATCCTTCGAGCTGGAATAAGAATGCTTCTCTTCTGTTCCTTGACCAGCCTGCTGGCGTCGGTTTTTCCCAAATTAAACGCGGCGGAACCTATGCCTCGAGCGACAAAGAAGTAGCTCGAGATCTGCAAACATTTCTTTGTATATTCTTCGGTCAGGTTTTCCCAGATAGAGGCAAGCTACCGATTCATTTTGCGGGTGAGTCATACGCCGGTCACTACATCCCAAGCACGGTGAGGCATATACTGGAATCACGAGAAGCCAACTCGGAGACTGCCTTTGTCGGGCAACATTACCAGCATGATACTCGTGAATGGCCTGATTAGCGCTACGCAGATGGGTATAGGCCACTATGAGCTGTTTTGCAGCGCCTATCGCGGACGTCTCTGGGATGACGAAACGTGCCAGAAAATCGCCGAGGGGGTCCCTGAACTTGAGCGGCTCGACCTGGACTGCGCCTTGCACTGCGATTATACAAAGTGTAAAAAGTTGAACGATTTCGTGAACAAGCTATCTTTATCTCACTTATTCGATGAGGTCATATCACGGAAGCGTAATTGGTACAACAGTAAGCCAGCAAGTGATGGTACCCTTGGAAACGAACTACGAGCTGAGAGCTGCATCAAACAGTCAAACAACCATGCGCCCACCCAGATACGTGCGAACCTGCCCATGTGGGCAACTTTACAGAGTACCTCAACCGACCCGACATGCTCCCGTCTCTTGGTTTTCCGCGGAGTTTTGTCTATAGAAGCCATAATTTGTCCGTAGGCAACGCCATCAATGACAGCGGCGATACGTCGCTCCCTACTGTCAGTTCTGTCGTGGCTATTCTCGACGCAGCAAGCACATATTCGCATCGTCAGGGTGGGGGGAACCCAATTCGACTCCTCGTTCTCAACGGCAATGAAGACGGCCTCTGCAATACACCCGGAGCCAGAATTCTCTACGAGAGGCTGTCATGGACCGGTGCAGCCGGATACAGGGCGCAAAGATGGAGGCCGCTTGGAGATCTAGGGCTTAACAATGGCAGCGGAGAGTGGAAGCGTAGTGACGATGGGCGCCTGCTGTTTATCGGTGTAGATGAGGCTGGACACATGATGCCAATGGACCAGCCCGAAGTCGCAGACTGGACGATTCGCAATTGGATCGAGGGATTAATTTAGATGACGCCGCAGAGTTCAAATCAAAACCAAAAGTTGACCCTTGCATCCGCCAGATGTTGTTTTTCGGGGAGCGCGGGGTAGCATCCTGCATAAGAGGTCCAGTTGCTCTGTATCGAGATGCTCCTTCTTGCGCTCGTTGTTTCCTTCGGATTATATAATTTGAGAATACACAGGAACAGAGCCATCTAATGAGACGGCAACTGGCCGTAGTCGCCGCTGCAAACTATGTACATCACACTCTATCACATTTCTGTAAATTTGGTACCGGTATCATACATGCATCTACGGCATCATGAATACATTATTTCATAATATGAAGCCGTGGAAGGTCGATATCCGTGCCATGGTTTTGCGCATAAATATATTGTAATGTTGGACTCTAAATTCTTCGCCAGGCAATCGACGCGAGTGGTGACGCTGAACGCGAAGATCTAACACCCAATACATGCGTAATAGCGGTTTATAGCTTTTCAGACCACGAGCAAGCCGTTTATTACAATCGTGGGGAGCAAGCAGAGGGAAAAAATATGTCGAGGATAGGCCTTGCCTAGTGGCCTGAGGCCACTAATCAGGCCTATAGAGTCTCCATCCATAGCGCACCACTTCGGAGGACGCTTTCAAAAGTCCTGTTCCACGCTAGTAACCAGGCTAGTTGCCTGGGGTCAAATTACATATAAATTTAGTGGATATCAGCCCGCCCTTCCCTGTACTCGTTACCACCCTTCCACTTAATAATGGTTTTAACGTGTCGAGGTAGGCGCTTAATCTAACGCTGTATCCTAGCTTGAGGCAATTCCTGCCAAGCTGCCTCCCAAGCTATAATAGCCTCCTGACGGCTCTTTAGGGCACCTTTCTTTATAGTGACTCTTTTTAAGTATAGCCAGGCAAGCTTAATAGGATTTAGGTTAAGGCTATTCCCTAGTTATAATAATTATTTAACTTTATAGGTATTATAGATATACTATTAGATATAATAACTATATAATAGTGTCTTATTTTCTTATATAATAATCCCTAGCTTATTAACCTTATATATCTTTATAAAGGGTATTAATTTAGGTATTAAGACCTTAGTTTAGTATATATACTAATTAATGCCTTTATTAGTATTATAAGAGAGTTTCCCTGTGTATTAAGACTATTGCTATTAAGGCCTTCTTCTTAGCGGCCGCTAGCGAATAGAAAGATAAGCTATTAATATATTAAGCTCCTATCTCTTATAAGCTATTAGCTCTAGCTTATTATTAAGTTCCTAGATATAAGCCTTAGTTATATAGTATTCCTAGGTAGTTTTAGGTATCTAGTAGTAATATATACCTTTCTTATTATATAAGAAGTACCCTTAAAATATAAATTCTAAGGCCCCCTTTTAATACTTATAAATATAATTATAAGAGAAGGCCTCTTTTAGTTATTATTAGATTTAGTAGCCACCTTGTTAATAAAGGAGAATAATAGAGGTCTTATTAGACTAGATAACCTTCTTTTAGTCCTCTAGGGTCTAATCTAGGTACTCTTAATACCACTTTAATTAGTTATTTTATATCTTCTTTATTAGGCCTAGCTTCCTTATTAGCTTTATCTTTTAAAAGTTAGCCTTTTTAAGGATTTAGAAAACTATAAGTAACAAGATAGGCATGTCTTCTTCTATTAACTTAGCCGTGATAGTAGCAGCCGTCTTCTCTCAGCCGTACCTATCACACTAGATCTTAGTGATAACTTATTATATTATTTCTTTAGTCTATTTTAAAGGTCAACCTGGCCGAGGAGTATCCTTAAGATGTTTATTTTTAAGGGTAATAGGTCGTATATTAGGGTCAAAGCCACATTCTTTAGCCCTCATAAAAAGTCGATTTACTGTGTGACGTGTCACTCTAGTTAGTACACCAATCTTAGGGCTTGACTTCTTACCACAAGCCTTTAAAGTAATAATTATAGCTCGAGTGGCAATATCTATATTGACCATAGCTATCACTGGTAATTTGTACAGGGAGGGATTCAAAAGGGGGCTGTTGCCATATAAATTCTGGTGGGTGGCACCCCCTGGTCAAATGGCTAGGGTGGTTGAGGCCCCTGGTGACGTGGAACAGGACTTTTGAAAGCGACCTCCGTACGGTGGGCCGATTTCGGCTCGACAGGGGCTGAACGCTGCGGGCACATGTACTAGACCTTGGTGGCGGCGACGCTGAGGCGCAATGAGTTCACATAATAACCCTCGAAGAAGTTGGCACTACCAACCGTCAGACCGGAATATCGCCGCAGACATGGAGTCTCCGATAGCGGTGGATGGTACGGTTAGATATCTCCTTCTGTCTTGGTTTTTTTTTTTCCGTCTCAGGCGCAAGGCCGCTCTGCAATGCCGGTGCAACCTATTTGCAAGAAGTGTTAGCACCCTTTAGTGACCCCTGCCACTCTACCCGCCACAAGAGTAGAGTAAAGCAGCAGTATTCTGCCGCCGAGCTGCAAGGTCACCGTCCAGACAACAACATGGTTCCGATGAACGTCCGGCCTCGTAATAGTCAGAGCTGCAAATACTGAATATTGAATATTGCCTATTATGAATATGGCCCTCATTTAGCGCATGCATAGCGATAGTAAACGAGGCAGAAAGCCATCAAGTGGGCGAAGAAGAGCATTAGTGAAGAAGTGGATGCGCGGAAGGACCAAAGATACCTTAAGGTGTAAAATAAAAAATGAAGACGCAGATGGTCGAGAAATAGACGAGTACATGGGTCAATTTGAGGCTAAAAAAGCTTGACGCCACCAGCACCTGAGAGGACAAAGAACGCTAGTGAGGTGGATGCGCAGAAGTAACAAGGACCCCTCATCCGGACAACACGCTCGGCTACGTCTCGCGCAACGACGGCTCCGGCCTCGTCGGCTACATCCGGTGGGCGGCCGACCAAAAGGGCTGCAAGAAGCGCGACGCCAACGTCGGCCTTGGAGACTACTGCGAGGACTCGATGCACTTCATCGGCGACAACTGCCACGACGACAAGACCCCCGACCAGGCCTACGGCGGCGCGTATGTCGAGGACATGGAGTTTGGCTGCATCGAGTGGTTCCTCGGCATCGACTCGCCAAAGAACAACCTCAAGATGGGAAGCTGGGCTGACGGCGGCGACGGCGGCGTCGGCGGCGTGGCGAGCAACGCAACCACCCCGACGAGGGTGCTGCAGACGATCAAGGCGACGCGCATGGAGAGTTCAGGAGTCATGCCGCTGCCGACGGCCGCTTCCGCAGCTTGAGTGGTTTGATAACAGAAAAACGATGAGTGGTGTTGATATGATGAGCATGGCATTACGATTTATATGTAGTCTACGCTATATTTGCCTAAAATTCGTTTCATTTCGAAGCCTCTGATGCTAGTTTACACTTGGAAGTCCATGTTCCTAGGCCCAGTTTGGGAATTTGGCACTGTTGCCGGTGTTGGCACTGTCGCCGATATTGACGGCATCAATGGTATTGACAGTGTTGGCCGTATTTGTAGTATCGGCAGTACAGGCGCGCCCTTGCCTCCACTCGTAGGGCGGGCAGTACTATTATCCGACTTGACGTTTGCCGACTTGGTGATCACGTAGGGGCTCGGTATCCGTGCTTTCGAGTAGGCTTTGGTACCAACTAGACGAACATTAGCTGAAACCATCGCACGCAGTAAAGTCACGACGAGGCAGGTACTCACAGATGAGCCAATACAAGTATTTGCAGACAACAGGGGCGAAAATGGTAATGGCAATGACCTGACCAAAGCCCCAGACATTCCAATCGATCAAATTCGTAAAGTTTTTGAACACGCTCAAGCTCATGATGATACCGAGCAGCAGTAAGCCTTCGACCAGCATCTCCAAAAAGAGAAGGGTGTAGTCGAGATGGTAGCGTACCCTCGGGGTGGCATACGGTACTTCGGTGAGCAAAAGCACGACAAAATGGCCAACAGAAAAGGGAGCCGAATTCTTGCACCACTTCGAATCTAAGAGACGCTGCCTACCCCATAACAGCAATGTTATCCCCAAAATTGTGAGGGAGATGGGGTTGGCCGTCGTCAAAAAGTCCTCGGTCCAGCCAAGGTTGTCCAGGCTCTCCAGGGTTCCCACGCCGCAGTAGAGAAGCGG